>JAVJIF010004141.1:0-262076 GCA_038442645.1 Agave tequilana | reverse complement strand
GGTGAAAACACACTCACGAGTACGTTAAGCCTCAGTACAGGATATAACCTCCATATATACATGGGTTCCAGCATGAAATAAGTACAAAAATACCTGCAGAAGAGGTTAGCGATCATAACAGATATGAAAAAGAGGAACAAATAAGATAACAGGAATAAATCACAAGATACCTATGAATAGTCCCGATGAGGAATCTCCCATGTGACTCCAAGGCTCTCTGAAGCTACGGTAACTCGGATCTCCATCTGGGCACGCAAACCAGGGTCGTCAGGAAGCGACTAGTGAGTGGTAAAATGAAGGAGGAGGTAGTAATATATACAATAGTAATACAAGCACGATAATATATATAATACATGATGTTGTACTAGTGATACCATAAAATAAATATATAAGAAGCAGTAGAAAATATAATCATGTTATATTTAATACCAGCACTACCTAGCATGTTATCATCGGTCATGTCTATAATAATAACTACAGTTGTATAGTGATGATGTGAGGACATAAACATGTAGATGAAGTATGCAACATCACCATACTACGGTGTGGTGCTAGGCAACATATAGGCAATGCAAAAACAGAATATATGCAATGCAGATTATACATGTGCATAAGTAGTAGGTCACCACAGAGAAAACGTAACATGTACCAGGTAAGTAACAATCATACAGGTAACATGATAGGGATAAATGAGCAGGAATAGTAATAAGTACAACTAAACAATAGTATACATGTATCAGGCAAGTCATGTTATTTATACAATAGTAGCAATCAGTACCACCTGATATTTTAATCAATCTCTTCAGTGTCCCATACCACTGGCAGTTCATACGGAGCCCGCACTCCAGTCGAACTCATCCGGACATGGCCTACGGGTACCATTATCCAAACGAGAGAGTGACCAAATAACAAGTGTTCCCGACGTCCACTATTGTGTATACTGTTTGATTATGTTAATTGGAAACCCGTGGTCGAGGAGTTCTTATCGGGTGGATGTATCCCGTGCATACCCGGGATCACGGCCTTAAACGGACCCCTGGCTGCTAAGACCAGGGGCCCTCCGCTAGGAGGGGAGCACGAATCAAGTAACGGGAGCTCATGGAGCTAGTGGTAGGTCGCACTACCGTCCCTGCAGTGGGACTAACAATATGGATCCAGTACATCACCGATAAGATCTAATCAACCGTCAAGTCTCCCCCATACCCAAGTTAACTTTATGATCTGATAGTCAAATATACAATGTAATAAGTACCATTACAATATGTGATACGGGTAACATGATAACTGGACCAGAGCTCTTTTGATAGCATCGTACAATATAACGGGAATCAGAACAATATAACGGGATCAATATAACGGGAACAATATAACGGGAAACGGGATCAATAGATGTGGAAAGTCCACATATAGCATATCAACAGCTCTCAAGTCAGTATCGGGAAATCCATATCAGTAACAGGATACAATCATATACCATGAATACAGTAGTAACATGGAACAGTAATACATGTAGCATGAATGGGTATCCAACAATATCAATAACGGGAATCGATCATATAACATGAATACAGTAACATGGAAACATTAATACATATAGCATGAACGGGGATCCATATGACAAGAATAGAGACACCCTACATGCATGTGTAACAGTGATATGCGATAATTCATGTAACGATGATAACACTAATATAACATGCGGTAGTGCGTTGGTGGTATATCCGTGCATCAGTGGAGCATATACCGTGTAATATGTCTGTAAGAGTAAGTGGAAGAACAGTAATCAGTGTATCCTATCATACAATGTCCATGACCGGACAGTATCCATGAAATGATGATACCAGTGCATGCAATACCGGTGTCTGCAGTCCTGCAGTCATAGCTAGTGACAGTGTAGTGTCAGCGAATATCGTGGATCAATATACATGTGACGCTAGTTATCACCGGTGAGACAAACATAAAATAGGAGTGTCCAAATCTCATGGTCAACTAGTGGCCCGAGTGTCAGTGGCTGTGTGTAGGTATAAGACTGTGTCCGAGTTATCCATGTCAGTATTTATTGGTATTATAATTACCTTCTTATCTGCATTCTAAGTCTGCATTCTAAATTAGGAAAGACCTAACAATATTCTAGGTTATTCATATTACAATGCATGTCCAATCATTACCAGGAAATAATGAATAGTTACTGTCTTTATTCAGAATCTAGATTAGCAATCAAATACACGAAACATGATAAAAATATAATTTATAAAGAAAAAAAACTCACAAACTGGTTACAGGACTGTAGCTCTCGTTCCCACGATCGTAATGGATCCAGAATCGCGCGAATCGGAATCCGGATGCTCCAGTTATCGCTCGAATACTAACATAAATGAAAATGGGGTTAAATATGTAAATAAATAAAAATAATAAATGCAAATACGAAATGTACAAGGGGGTTTTATGTAAAAGTACCTTATTGGATTTCGGATGCTGGTGGTAAACGGGTCGGATCCAGATCCACAACCCAAACCCGTAATTTAAGTTAATTGGGTTGACGGGTAAACGGGTAATGGGTTTTCAAATAGGTTATTGGATTATGAACCCACTAAGGTATTGGGTTTGGTTCTACCCCAAACCCAATCACCAAACACCATGGCAGCAGCAGCAGCTTGCTGCTGCGCCCTGCGCGGGCCGGCCGGCAGTTCCGCTGGCCGGCGGCGCGGATGGCCGGCCGGCGGCGACCCCGGCCGCCGGCAGCGGCCCGACTCCGACCGGAGAGAGAGATATAGAGATGGAGAGAGAATTTGAGAGAAGAAAAGAAAAGAAAGAAGGAGAAGAAGAAGAACAGGAAGGGAAGAAAAAGAAAAAAGAAGAAGAGGAAGGAAGAGAGAGAAGAAGGAGAGAGGAGAGGGTGCGGTGTGCAGGGCTTGTGGCCGGCGGCGGCGGTGGCGGCCGCACGCCGGGCTGGGCGCGGCGGCCGGAGGAGATGCGCCGGCTGTAAAACAGGGAGAGGAGGAGGTTAGAGAAAGGGAGAATTGATTAGGGTATTTAATTAGAGAGAGAAAGTGAGAGAGAAATAGAGAGAGAGATTGGAGAGAGAGATAATAAGAGAGATTTGAAGGAGAGAGAGAGGGATTTGGTTAAAAAGGAGAGAGATGGCGGTGGGGCTACAGGATGGCGGTGAAGAAAGAATTCTCTGGAAAAGAAGAGAAGAGAAAGGAAAAGAAAAGAAAAAGAAAGAGTTCTAAAATAATAATTAATTAATATTTAATATGTTCAAAATTGACTAGCTCCGAATGTGCCCAAAAAATTACAAAAAATAGATAATATTATCTTGGGACGTAATATGCAGACGGTTTGCAGAAACTCAATCCGGTTTGCCAATAAAAAATCCCGGAGTGTCTCGCCGATACGGGCGACACCGGTTGGCCGGATTTTCGATAAATTCTGAAAAATCTCAAAAAATACCCAAAAGTAGCTCATGTGATTCTAAGACATTCAGTGAAAACGGATCTCAAAATCTAACTCCGTTTGTGAAATAAAAATCGGAAGGCTGATTATCGTATCGGTCGACACGACTACAGACATTTCCAAAATAATCAAGAAATTTCCAGAAAATCCTGAAAAAATTTAAATATTAGAAAATAATTTTTGAAACTGAAATCAGGTCAATCGGAATACTACAGAAGTCAAATCAAATTTGTACTTCGTATCGCGTACAGATACGGTGATACGTACACCGGGGATCAGGGTGTTACATTCTCCCCACCTTACAAAAAATTGCGTCCTCGCAATTTCAATCAGTGTGAGAACAAGATTTTCAACCCCAAGGCCGAAAGGTGACGGGTCCACGACACTTCTGCTGCTGCGCACTCTGCTATCTATAAGGCACTCGGGATAGAGAAGTAAACTAACACGAATGGGTTGGATGTAAGAAGATGCAAGGAAAGCGAGGAGAAAATCGGATATTCTGGGGACAACTGGAAGAAAGAAGGAAGACAAACGGGTCAAGAAATGAATTGTCAAGGTCATGGTATTCCTGTACTCATTGCTGGAATCCCCAAATTCAGATATAGATCAGTTAATCTGAACCTGATTGTACTGTTGGTAAGAGCCCGAGGATTAACCCAGGTGGTTACCCACACCAGGTGTGAACCTGGCTCTGATACCACTATGTAACGCCCCAATCCCATAGGTACGAGGACGTTATGGCGACGTACATACGCAGGTGTGAAAACACACTCACGAGTACGTTAAGCCTCAGTACAGGATATAACCTCCATATATACATGGGTTCCAGCATGAAATAAGTACAAAAATACCTGCAGAAGAGGTTAGCGATCATACAGATATGAAAAAGAGGAACAAATAAGATAACAGGAATAAACACTAAGATACCTATGAATAGTCCCGATGAGGAATCTCCCATGTGACTCCAAGGCACTCTCTGAAGCTACGGTAACTCGGATCTCCAATCTGGGCACGCAAACCAGGGTCGTCAGAAAGCGACCTAGTGAGTGGTAAAATGAAGGAGGAGGTAGTAATATATACAATAGTAATACAAGCACGATACATATATATAATACATGATGTTGTACTAGTGATACCATAAAATAAATATATAAGAAGCAGTAGAAAATATAATCATGTTATATTTTAATACCAGCACTACCTAGCATGTTATCATCGGGTCATGTCTATAATAATAACTACAGTTGTATAGTGATGATGTGATGGACATAAACATGTAGATGAAGTATGCAACATCACCATACTACGGTGTGGTGTCTAGGCAACATATAGGCAATGCAAAACAGAATATATGCAATGCAGATATACATGTGCATAAGTAGTATGTCACCACAGAAAAACGTAACATGTACCAGGTAAGTAACGATCATACAGGTAACATGATAGCGGATAAATGAGCAGGAATAGTAATAAGTACAACTAAACAATAGTATACATGTATCAGGCAAGTCATGTTATTTATACAATAGTAGCAATCAGTACCACCTGATATTTTAATCAATCTCTTCCAGTGTCCCATACCACTGGCAGTTCATACTGGAGCCCGCACTCCAGTCGAACTCACGGACATGGCCTACGGGTACCATTATCAAACGAGAGAGTGACCAAATAACAAGTGTTCCCGACGTTCACTATTGTGTATACTGTTTGATTATGTTAATTGGAAACCCGTGGGTCGAGGAGTTCTTATCGGGTGGATGTATCCCGTGCATACCCGGGATCACGGCCTTACACGGACCCCTGGCTGCTAAGACCAGGGCCCTCCGCTAGGAGGGGAGCACGAATCAAGTAACGGGAGCTCATGGAGCTAGTGGTAGGTAGCACTACCGTCCCCTGCAGTGGGACTAACAATATGGATCAGTACATCACCGATAAGATCTAATCAACCGTCAAGTCTCCCCCATACCAAGTTAACTTTATGATCTGATATGTCAAATATACAATGTAACAAGTACCATTACAATATGTGATACGGGTAACATGATAACTGGACCAGAGCTCTTTTGATAGCATCGTACAATATAACGGGAATCAAGAACAATATAACGGGATCAATATAACGGGAACAATATAACGGGAAACGGGATCAATAGATGTGGAAGTCCACATATAGCATATCAACAGCTCTCAAGTCCAGTATCGGGAAATCCATATCAGTAACAGGATACAATCATATACCATTAATACAGTAACATGGAACAGTAATACATGTAGCATGAATGGTATCCAACAATATCAATAACGGGAATCGATCATATAACATGAATACAGTAACATGGAACAATAATACATATAGCATGAACGGGGATCCATATGACAAGAATAGAGACACCCTACATGCATGTGTAACAGTGATATGCTGATAATTCATGTAACGATGATAACACTAATATAACATGCGGTAGTCCGTGCGTTGGTATATCCGGCATCAGTGGAGCATATACCGTGTAATATGTCTGTAAGAGTAAGTGGAAGAACAGTAATCAGTGTATCCTATCATACAATGTCCCATGACCAGACAGTATCCATGAAATGATGATACCAGTGCATGCAATACCGGTGTCCTGCAGTCCTGCAGTCATAGCTAGTGACAGTGTAGTGTCAGCGAATATCGTGGATCAATATACATGTGACGCTAGTTATCCACCGGTGAGACAATACATAAAATAGGAGTGTCCAAATCTTTGGTCAACTAGTGGGCCGAGTGTCAGTGGCTGTGTGTAGGTATAATGACTGTGTCCGAGTTATCCATATCAGTATTTATTGGTATTATAATACCTTCTTATCTGCATTCTAAGTCTGCATTCAAATTAGGAAAGACCTAACAATATTCTAGGTTATTCATATTACAATGCATGTCCAATCATTACCAGGAAATAATGAATAGTTACTGTCTTTTATTCAGAATCTAGATCTAGCAATCAATTACCACGAAACATGATAAAATATAATTATAAAAGAAAAAACACTCACAAACTGGTTACAGGACTGTAGCTCTCGTTCCCACGATCGTAACGGATCCAGAATCGCGCGAATCGGAATCCGGATGCTCCAGTTATCGCTCGAATACTAACATAAATGAAAATGGGGTTAAATATGTAAATAAATAAAAAATAATAAATGCAAATACGAAATGTACAAGGGGGTTTTATGTAAAAGTACCTTTATGGGATTTCGGATGCTGGTGGTAAACGGGTCGGATCCAGATCCACAACCCAACCCGTAATTAGTTAATTGGGTTGACGGGTAAACGGGTTAATGGGTTTTCAAATAGGTTATTGGATTATGAACCCACTAAGGTTATTGGGTTGGGTTCTACCCAAACCCAATCACCAAACACCATGGCAGCAGCAGCAGCTTGCTGCTGCTGCCCCTGCGCGGCCCGGCCGGCCAGTTCCGCTGGCCGGCGGCGCCGGATGGCGGCCGGCGGCGACCCCGGCCGCCGGCAGCGGCCCGACTCCGACGGAGAGAGAGATATAGAGATGGAGAGAGAATTGAGAGAAGAAAAGAAAAGAAAGAAGGAGAAGAAGAAGAACAGGAAGGGAAGAAAAAGAAGAAAGAAGAAGAGGAGAAGAAGAAGAGGAAGAAGGAGAGGGTGCGCTGTTGCGGGGCTTGTGGCCGGCGGCGGCGGGGTGGCGGCCGCACGCCTGGCTGGGCGCGGCGGCCGGAGGAGATGCGCCGGCTGTAAAACAGGGAGAGGAGGAGGTTAGAGAAAGGGAGAATTGATTAGGGTTTAATTAGAGAGAGAAAGTGAGAGAAATAGAGAGAGAGATTGGAGAGAGAGATAATTAAGAGAGATTTGAAGGAGAGAGAGAGGGATTTGGTTTAAAAAGGAGAGAGATGGCGGTGGGGCTACAGGATGGCGGTGGAAGAAAGAACTCTGGAAAAGAAGAGAAGAGAAAGGAAAAGAAAAGAAAAAGAAAAGAGTTCTAAAATAATATTTAATTAATATTTTAATATGTTCAAAAATTGACTAGCTCCGAATGTTGCCAAAAAATTACAAAAAATAGATAATATTATCTTGGGACGTAATATGCAGACGGTTTGCCGAAACTCAATCCGGTTGCCAATTAAAAATCCCGGAGGTCTCGCCGATACGGGCGACACCGGTTGGCCGGATTTTCGATAAATTCTAAAAAATCCCCAAAAATACCAAACGTAGCTCATATGATCTAAGAATTCAGTGAAAACGGATTCTCAAAATCTAACCGTTTGTGAAATAAAAATCGGAAGGCTGATTATCGGTATCGGTCGACACCGACTACGGACATTTTCCAAAATAATCCAGAAAATTTCCAGAAAATCCTGAAAATTTACAATATTAGAAATAATTTTGAAACTGAAATCAGGTCAATCGGAGTACTACAGAAGTCAAATCAAATTTGTACTTCGTATCGCGTACAGATACGGTGATACGTACACCGGGGATCAGGGTGTTACATTTCCGGAATGACACAAGTCTATCTCCACATATATACATATGTATATGTATATGAATTGAGTTACACAAGGGGGCTTCAGGTTTTCGCAGATTACAAAAAAATCGAAACGAAACACATTATGATTAAAAGTTACTCAAACTCTTAAATTTCAGGATGGATGTAGACGTTTTCGGGTCAAACTTAAGTCCACTCACACCCTGATTGGAATTTTGATCTTAATATAGATGATTGATTTAAAAGAATAAGCCCCAAGATCTAATTCAGATAGATTTAGAATACACGTGATATTGCAGTTGTTTACACTGGAAGCAAATTTTAGCTGTTCTCCAAAAACTAAGACATTAGGGTCTGGTTGGTTGTCGTAATTGGTGGTAATTCGTAAGTCGTAATTGTAAAATCTTGTACAATGTAAATGAGTTACATGCATGTATGGTTATGGCGCGTTTGGTTAGTAATATAAAGTTATAAGTAGGAAAGTGTATTGTATTTTACGGGTTTGGTTGTCGTAATGTGTAAGTCGTAAGTGAAAAAATTGGCCACAAAATTAACTGTTTGGTGGTTAAAAAAGTTTAATATTATAAATAAATATTAAAAGTTAAATATTAAAAATTTAATATAACATAAAAAATAATGTAAATTTGTATGACCACAAAATTAACTGTAACTGAGCTGTAAGTAAGTGATAATTGAGTTGCAATGTGAGTGGTAGTTGAGTTGTGTCAGTCTTTTATGCATTACGGTCCAAACAAAATACCGTAATTATAATCAGGTTGTAAATTATTTATGAATTACGAAATTTTATGTCTTTTACGACGAAACAAACAGCCCTTATTGTCAAAAGATGCAGTCAATAAAGGTCCAATATGAGAGAGACCAATACTAAAACTAATGGCAGTAGAACAAATAAAGATATGAAGGTATTTCGGGCAAATGAAATTGGAGGCAGAACACAGTTACACAGTAGTGTGTCGGCCAGTATTAGGGTCGCTATCGGATCCATGCGAACGTGGAACGTGTCTATCGTGGGGCATACTTGATTGAGAGTTTGGGATCCAATTCTTTTTTTCCTTAAAATTTTTTTTTTTCATGAGAGCAATGGTTAATAATTAAAACATCTCGATACTACATTACTACTGTTGTGGTGGTCACGTGACACGCATGTGACCTCTCTCTTGGCTTCAAAGAATGCGGCGGGCGGCCGGTAAAGCAAAAAAGCGCGCGTTTCATTTCATTTGGGCGGGGCCCCTGACAATCTCATGACACACGTTACGTGCTCTCAAATATATCCATCGAATTCATTCACTACATTCATTCGTTCACCTCACTCATTTATTCACGCACCTATATGTATTGAGAAAGTTGACCTTTATCTTTTTGTCAACATTTTCAATAATTTTTTTTTTCAAATTTAATTTCAAAAATAGACATCTCTATATTTCTAAAAAATAACCTCTGACAGGTCAACTTGATGCCACGTAAGCGTTGAGTCATTTTGCCCCGCCAGCTTGGCACGTTCCTGGCACTGGCTGAGAGGTGTTTCTTTGATCTGGGTTAGCAATCACAGACCAAGTTTCTTTCTCTTTGAGCTCTCAATGTTTGGTCTGGGGTTGACAACACCGGACCAAGTATAAAGCTCAATTTTGAGCTTTACTTTTTTGGTAGGGATTGACAACCCCGGACTAGACTTTTGAAGTTCAAATTGAGCTACATGCTTGGTGCGGTGTTGGTAACCTCAGACCAAGTTTACTGAGCCTCTAACTTCGACAAAATTTCTGAGACTCATTCCTCGGTAAGACTCAGAAAATTTCTTGACTCAGACTCAGGTTTTCTTTGTCCCAAATTGACAATCTCAGACCAAAAAAAGCATAAGCCCACAGCCGCCACCCACCATGCTGGCAGGGCTGCCCTGCACCTACATAGCGCCGAGCTAGCATGTTAGAGGTTTGTTTTTAGAAATAAATTGAGAGAGGTATGTTTTTAGAATTAAATTGAATAAAAGATTTATTCAAAAAAAATCCCTTATCTTTTTTTTTCTTTTTTTTTGATGTCTTTATTTTCTTGGTCAAAAAACCATGGAGGGGGCCAAATCACTCTTTTAATATGGGATAAAATAGGACCACTGCTTGGATGTTGGTTAACACATGACATGTCCAATGCGTCATTTTCGACATATATTCGCACAAAACTTTGCCTTTTGATGTGGCTTCACATAAAGGGGTTTGTATCGCAGGTTCTATCCACACACACCCGTACCCGCACACCCGCACACCACCACACGCACTGTGGATTATACGCACAAATTGCAGTTGGGGAAGGAGAACTAGATGCATGTAGCGTATACTTGCTCCGATTGGTCTAAGCAAATAGCAGCAATTGTTGGTGGCTGTGAGCTAAACCATTTTTCTTTAGAAAACTATAATCCATTTGTCGTAGTGCGAACGGAGTAAACACAGAGCAGCAGATCACACGATATTCATATCTATTGTTGGAGAGGATCTAAAAAATCAAGAAGTGTAGTTTTTGAACTCATTGGCAAAGCACAGGTTTTTTGGAGCAAAGGTCCAGATCGGTTGACCGCCTGATCGACTGACATGCACAACAGAAAAACAGAAGACCGGTGGGTCGACCACCTAGTCGACCGATGTGCACAACAGGCAAAGAAAGGAACAGATTGATTGACGCCCGATCGACTTACCAACAGAGAGCAGCAATGGCTCAGAAGGCAGTCAGTCAACCGACCAACAAAGAGCAGGAATTGGAGCGCTGGACAAATTAGTCTAGCGGTCGACCGTCCGGTCGATCGACAATCGGGTCTGGACATTTCCTATTTGATTTCTGAATTTGTTTATGATCCGGTTTCAGAAGTTTTAGTTTCTTTTCTCCGTTGATTCTCTGGTTATATATTGAGGGGTGTTGTACCCTATTTTGTAACATGTATTAGTGACTTGATTAATAAGATATCTCTCCTTTCTGTCCCGAGGACGTAGGCAAATTTTTGAACTTCGTTAAATTTTTGTGTTTCTACTTTATCTCTGTTTGTGCGTTTTTGATTGCACTCGGTAACTTTGATCGTAGTTCTTAACCTTCAGAGGACGCAATAAGTGGTATCAGAGCTCCCGGGTTCGTTGGGATCGGTGGTGTAGAACATTTTCGGAACTCCAATTTAGGGTTTCGTTGGAGGTAAACTTTTGATCTTTATCTATTTGGATCGATTTCTCTGATTTCTTTTCGCAATTGTGTTGGTATTCTAGAGAATATAGTCGAAGTCAATCAATCAATGACCCTGTTTTAAATATTGGCTGAGTCAGCCGAGTTATCGACGGATATCTCATTTTTTGCCTGCTAACGATACGATATGGAGAGATCATTCACTCATATCGTTTGCAGTAAAAAAAACACTGATATTTGAAATATCAGCTGATAAATCGGCTAATATGAGTCAGAGCAAAATCAGCCAATATGTATTTATTTTAAATGGGTTCATTTTTTGAACTCATCAGTATTAAACTCAAACCCGACTCGTCACTCGACTATATAAGTGTTGTTTGCATCATTAGGGCTCAATAAAAATCTAGTCCTAATTTTTCTCCTTCGTGAATTAGTGACAACGACGCTTGATCTCTAGATAAGTAGATTATACAACTTTTAATATTATATTTTTCAATTCCATAAAGTAACTTATTTATTGCATGATCCACGACTGCGTGCAAATGTACACTATTTTTTCAACTGTCTTTTCATGCATATTACATCATTTTTATTTGATAGATGATATCTATAAACCAACTTTTAGTTATCAATATTTCATTATATATAATATCCGATATAAACATCTGATATGCACGCACATCCCCGATATCTCCCTGATATCCGATATCTGACATGAAAAAATTCAATTTGATACGATCTCAATATTCGATATTTAGAACCTTGATCAATGGTGAAGACTTCACCAATCAAAGATTGATGTGGTGAAGTTCGATGACACGAACAACTTCGATATGTGGAGATGTGAGGTGACGGATGCACTAACCACATCAAATTTGAAAGATTCTCTTATGTATGAGAAGAAATCAGAGGAGATCTCAGAGAAAGATTGGGACAAGATGAAATCGGACGACATATGGCATCATTAGATATTGTCTGACATAAGATCTGAAGTATCATGTGATGAAAGAAACTTTCGCAAGGAAGATTTGAGAGATCCTAAAAAGCAAATATCTGATGAAAGTATCAAGAACCGCTTACATCTCAAGAGGAGGCTTTACCGCTTCCAGTTGAAGAAGGGGTTTCCATCGGCGAGCACATGAATAACTACACGAAACTTCTTGCAGACTTAATTAATGTGGATAAAGTGATCAAGTATGAGGATAAGGTGTTGATCCTGTTGAGCTTTCTTCCGGATGATGATTATGGGACATTCATTTTCACCTTAATTAATGGTAAGCAATCCCTTAGCTACAATGAGGTGTAGGCTGCTCTTATGAATCATGAACTGAGATTAAAGGACCAGGAGTCCTCTAGCAGCACATCAGCAGAGGCATTGACTGCAAAAGGAAGGAGTCTTAATCGGAAGGGTAAAGGCGATCATGGGAGATCGAAGTTCAGAACTGATTTGAAGAAGAATCAGTGTGCTTTCAGTAAAGAAAAATGACACTAGAAAGTTGATTGCTGAAGCTCAATAGCAAGAAGGAGTCAAAGCCAGAAGCAAACATCGTACAGATGAAGAGTTCACAGGTCGATGGTTCAGATTCTGATTCATCAATTGTTTCACTTGCTATAACTATCCTTACAGTTTGCTACTCAGATGTTTCTGAGTGGATATTGGATACGGGCTCTACCTACCATGTTTGCCCCAAGCGGAATTGATTCGCTAGCTTTGAGAAGCAAGATGGTGGTTTGGTGCAGATGTGTGACGACTCTACCTGCAACATGAATGGAGTATGCACAATCCTTATCAAGATGTTCGATGGAATGGTGAGAAAGTTGAAAAATGTGAGATACATTCCTCAGATGGAAAAGAACCTTATCTCAATTAAAGTTTTAGAGACACATAGTCTAGAGTTTTCTGGTAGAGACAGAGTTTTCAAAATGCTCAAAGGTTTTATAGTTGTGTTGAAGAATGTCAGGCGCAATAACCTTTACAGGGGCAACTGGTAAGTTAATTCAGATGATGGTTCAACTAGGCTATGGCATATGAGGCTGGGACATACAAATTAGAACACTTTGCAAGCTCTTGCAAAGAAAAGATTGTTGAACGGTGCCAAAATTTGCAAATTAGAGTTTTGTGAACACTGAGTCATGGGCAAGAAGACAAAAGTGAAGTTGGCACCGCTATTCACCGTACAGAGGGGATTCTTAATTACGTTCACACAGACGTTTGGGGACCTACCAAGATGGCATCAGTTGGAGGTATGCATTACTTTGTGTCATTTATTGATGATTTCTCTAGGCGTTATTCGGTGTACACCATGAGACACAAAAGGGAAGTCCTAAATTTGTTGTTGAGTGGAAGAAGCATCTGGAGAAACACACATGGAGAAAGATCAAGGTACTTCATTCGGATAATGTTGGTGAGTACATTAGTGATCTTTTTCCACATCTATGCCATGACAAGGGCATAGAGAGGCACTTCACAATTAGAGAAACACCACAACAGAATGGGATGACCGAAAGGATGAATCATACCTTACTGGAGAAAGTTCGATGTATGTTATCAAATTCTGGATTGTCAAAATACTTTGGGTTGAGGCATTGATGTATGTGTGCCATCTCATCAATAGGCTGCCATCGTCTATGATAGGAGGTAAAACTCCCATAGATGTTTGTTCATAGGAAGCTGCTCAAGACTACTATTCATTCAGAAATTTGGATGTTCTGCCTACTACCACGTCAACGAAGATAAGTTGGATCCAAGAGCAAAGAAAGGTATGTTTTTGGGATTCAAAAGAGGTGTTAAAGGCTACAAGATATGTGACCCGAAAGACAAGAAGACTATTTTGAGTAGGGATGTCACATTTGATGAGACTTCAATGATGAAGCCTACCGATTCTCTGGAGGTGAAGAGTAAGAAGACCACATAGGTATCGTAGCAGGTAGAGAGTGATGTTACTCCATGTACTCCAAGTAGTTCAGTATCGTTCAAGATTCTGCTGACAGTGACACGAGATGAGAATCACGTAACCGATAAGGATACTAGAGATACTAAGAATCAAGGACAGGCTATAGGTCAGGTCCAAGATTTTGTTGCAACTAGACGAGATAGAAAAAATACACAGAAGCCTGCATGGCTCACTACAAATATGATTGTGGCTTTTACACTCTTAATCATTGAAGATGCTATTCCATTTACATATAGAGAAGTAGAAATCAGTTCTGAGTCTGAGATGTGGAAGGAAACTATGTCAAAAGAGATAAACTCTCTTCAGAAGAACGACACTTGGGAATTTTCAGAATCGCCCAACGTAAAAAGGCCATTGGTTACTAGCAGGTGTATGCTAAGAAGTAAGGATCTCAAGATGGAGCTACTGTTCGCTACAAGGTCAGGTTGGTAGTAAAAGTCTACGCACAGAGAGAAGGTATCGATTACAGCGAGATCTTCTCACCTATTGTAAAAAACTCTTCCATTCGTATATTGTTGGCATTGGTGGTGCAATATAACTTGGAGCTAGATCAGCTGTTGTTGCTTTTCTCCATAGTGATCTTGATTAGGAGATCTTTATGACTTAGCCCGTGGAATTTAAAGCTACATGTAATGAAAATCTGGTTTGCAAGCTGAAAAAGTCGCTTTATGGGCTGAAGCAATTGCTGAGGCAATGGTACAAGCGATTTGATAACTTTATGTATGACAAGAAGTATACAAGAAGTAAATATGATTCATGTGTTTACTACATCAAGTTACGAGGTGGAGAGTTTATCTATTTGTTGCTATATGTTGATGATATACTCATTTCTTTTAAGAGTAGATCAGCGATCGATAGATTGAAGAAACATTTGTCATTCAACTTTGAGATGAAAGAAGTTGGCGAAGCAAAGAAGGTACTTAGCATGAAATTAAGAAAGACAAAAATAGTGGCAAGGTTTGCTTGACACAAAAGGGGTATTTATAAAAATACATCAGAAGTTCAATATCATGGTGATACGAAATCTGTTAATACACCGTTGGCTCCTCACTTCAAGGTTAGAGTTACTATGTCTCCTACTACAGTTGAAGAACGTGAAGATATGTCTCACGTATCGTATACCAGTGCAGTGGATAGCTTAATGTATGCTATGATGTGTACAAGGCCCGATTGTCACAAGTTATCAGCATGATTAGTAGGTACATGCACGATCCTTGTAGGGGCATTGGGAGGCTGTGAAGTTGATTATACGGTACATCAAATGTACTATAGATGTTGGATTGGTATTTGAGAAGGATACCAATGATAAGTAAGAGTGTAGGGACATGTTGACTCCGATTATGCAAAAGACCTTGACAAGCACCGGTCTATGAAAGGATATGTCTTTCACATTGTCCCATGTACCGGTGAGTTGGCACTCTACTTTATAGTCTATTATCATTGTCGACAACAAAAGTAGAGTATATGATCATGACAAAGCTATAAAGGAAGGCATATGGCTTCAAAAGTTGCTTGATGATTTGGGGATCAAATAGAATCAGTTGAAGATCAATTGTGATAGCATGGCAAAGAACAAGATCCAACATTCACGGGCAAAGCACATTGATGTTAGATTTCACTTTGTTAGAGAGATTCTCAAAGAAGGTGATCTAGTGCTTGACAAGATTCACACGAAAGAGAATCTGATAGACATGCTTACCAAGTTGTTTTGAGGAACTAAGTTCAACTATTGTAAGAACTTACTCTATATCCTTCTAGTTGTTTGAGTTTGGTGGAGCTCGTTTCCATGAACTACGTGTGGCTTGATCCCTTAGGCAGAGGATACGTAGGCAACCATAATGGTGCAGCCCATTTTGCTGAGTTGACACAGTGATTCATTGGTGTTCAGCTTAGATTTGAGAAATCTTCACTGAGGTGGAGAATTGTTGGAGCAGAGGTCTAGAACAGTCGACCACCCGGTTGACTGACGTGCACAAAAAAAAAAATAGAATACGGGTCAGTCGACCGCCCGATCGGCCGACATGCACAAGAGGTAAGAAAAGGCACAGATCGATCAACCTCCCGATCGACCAACAAGGAACAGTAATGGCTCAGAAGGCAGTCAGTCGACCAACCAACAGAGAGCAGAAATTAGAGGACTGGATAAATTAGCCTAGTGGTCAACCGCCTGGTCAACCGCTTCAAAAGGTCGGTCGATCGACAATCGGGTCTGACGGTTCCTATTTGATTTCTGAATTCGTTTCTGATCCGATTTCAGAAATTTTGGTTTTCTTTTCTTCATGGATTCTCTGACTATATATTGAGGGATATTGTACCTTAGTTTGTAACCTGTATTGGTAATTTGATTAATAAGATCTCTCTCTCTCTCTCTCTCTCTCTCTCTCTCTCTTCGGGGCTTGACGTAGACAAATTACCGAAGCTCGTTAAATCTTGTGCTTTCTACTTTGTTCTTTGTTCGTGCATTTGTGATTGTTCTCGATCACTCTGATCGTGATGTTTAACCTCCGAGGACGCAACATTTATTACTTTTAAAAAAAAACATATGCTTATTAGATGGATATCGTTACCTGTGGACAGAAAGCCAATTCGAATATTTAATATATTTTTTATAATAATATATTATTTATTATATAAAAAATTGTTTATGAGTTAGTGTGAGGAAATCAGTGAGTTATTCATATAAAATATTGCAATCCCAAGCCAAAACATCTTGCCCCAGCAGTTGCTAATCTGGCAACTTGTTCAGAAAACCCAACAGCAGGGGGCTAGGGCTGGACCCAGATCTACCGGCCCATCTGTTTCCAGGTACCTGTGATCTTCTTCTGAATGATTGATTGCATTTGTATTACAACACCCTGTAAATAGTCCAAGCAAGCTTCTGTTCTCATTGTGCTTTTCTGGTCAAGAGTTAGGCCAGCCGTTTATAGGGTGGCCACTGGGTGGCCCTTCATCTTGCAGCAAGTCGCATGTGAACCGAGTTCTCCATTGCCATCGCCTCTCGGATGCTCTCATGGAGCTGCTTGCAGGGCTCGTCCAGTGCGAGCGAGCACAGGAATGGCTCCTCAATGAGAACACCTACCTGAAAAGAACTTTCAGAATAGTTAAGCTGTGCGCCATGCAGTGGAGACTGTGAAAATCATACAGCTACCACAAAAAATGGTCACCATCAACATCACTGTGGCCAGAACTCCAGGGAAAATTCCTTCTATGGTAGCACACGACTTGATTTTTCATGCAGTGTCCATGTTGCATTCCTGTCCTAGCGTCACAAATCTACCTAGATTATTTGTTTGACATGTCAGGCTCAAACTTCATGGAAAAATCTAATTAAAACTGTGATGGAGCAAGAAATGATGATGCTTCGATAAGTTATTATCATTTTTGTTTTTCTGCCGTCCCACCATCAGTCTCCACTAGAAGGGAGTGGATGATGATTAAACCTAATTCAATACTCCAGGCTCTTGGATGGTACGATGGTCACAGCCTTCCAAATACTTCAAAAGCTTTCTTGAACTAAATAAAATAAAATAAAATTTGGATAGAATTAAGCTGTCTTTCCTAGTGAGGGCTAGTATTGGCCAACAGCTTGGGGTCGTAAAAAATTGGCACCCAGGTTGCACCACAAGTGAATGTAATAATATGGTTTTTCTAACTTCTTTTATTCCTCTCTTTTTTTTCTTTTCTTTTTTCTTTCTTCCTTTCTTTCTTTACAAAAATATCTGACTCTTGCTTGGCTGTCTGGATTCAAGGAAGTGAGCAGAAGTAAGGAAATGAAGAAGTGTTATTTCTCACTTCCCTATCTATTCAAACACCGAAAAAAGAAAATAAGAAAGCCTTTTTTTTTCTCCCTTTTTCACATCAATTTCCCTACTTTTAAGGTGTAGTTATAGTTAATTTGTGGTCATGTAAATCTCATTTGTAATAAATTATAACTCAAAACAGTTAATTTATGATCATATAAATCTCACTTGTATTCTAATTATACTCCAATTTTATTTTCATAATTAATTTTTATTTTAATATTATTTTGTGGTCAATTTTTCTACTTCTACTTTTACATTTCTATCCAAATACCGAAAAAGACATAACATTTTTTAAATCACACTTCTTAACAACATTCAAACCCCAAAAAAAACTACTAACAAATCCCTCAATGTTTCAAAAAGAACTATTTATACTTTCTCACTTTCCTTCCAAACCAAACAGCCAAAGTCCGGGGGACAGTAGGAGTGGCATGGATGCTTTTTTTTTTTTTTTGCTTCATTAACTAGCTTGTCCACGCTCTGACTAGCCTCCAAGATCTCTCATGCTAGCCAATGCATCATGATCCCATCCTTTAATAACTCTCTCAAATCTGAGGTATTGACAGCTGGGGATGAGAATGGGCCGGGCCGGGTCGGGCCGGGCCAACACTGACTGATATTATATAAATTGGGCGATATGGGTCAGCTCGAGTTGATTTGATCATCAAATAACCCGCTCAAATAATGTCCATTTCTTTTTGGGCCAGCTTATAGGCTCTCGAGCCAGCCCATTAAATAAAAAAAAATGCTACACCTATAAATAAATAATGAAAACTAGATGAAATCTGATTGATTAAGAAATCATGAGAAAGGTTATTCCTCAAACAATCATTTCTAAGCACAAAGCCAGCCAAAGTTACACGTAATAATGACAACAAAATGCTTTGTGGGTGCTTAGTTGCATAAAAAAAATGCTAAGATTTCAGAGAAGAGCTCTGTAAACTTGGTTCCAAGGTCCATGGAAAATCTAATATTGCATTACAGTTCACATACACTACCAGCAAAATAAGTAGTATCCATTTCTGGTTCAAAATGACTTGCCATTACCATCATCATTACGTACATCTAAATTTCACTGGAACTCAAGAACCTAATTACGTCCCTCAACTCCAAACTGTGTACAAGGAGTTAATGCTGCAACCTACGGACACTCTTCACACATTCAAGCTAGTCATGGTACCATTCTTCTCAGGGCGATCATCTTCACAGTGAAATTATTTTCTCAAATTTCACAATTTGAAATAGGGGATGATCGATGATCCTAGCTTCCATCAATGGGAGCTCGACTCTCTTAGACCAGTTCACAAGCCCAGACATTCAGAAAGACACCAACAATCTCTCCTCAGAGAACTACAACAACAACAACTCTGATGTGGGACGGGAGGAAAAATTAGAGTTTATAGTGGGGAGTTTGGTGGATTTGGGGAAGAAGAAAGGAAGGAAAAGATATAATTACGGATCGCAACCCAGATTTTGATTTCACCGCCTGATTCGATTCAATTATCGAGATTAAATCAAAACAATACAAAGTTTCACATGAAAACAATTTTTTAATCAATCATTCATCATCATTCATTCCTTTCAAAGTTCAATACTTGGCTATATGTAACCTATAATACGAGCATCATTGTTGCAGTTTATTGATAAAATCAAATCTAAGTAAATCTACTCAAATCTAAATAAATAAAAATCTTAAATCCTACTAAATCTGAGCTATTTGATTCCCTATCACTCTCCGTGGCTTAAAAACATTCATCTCGGTGAATGTAGTGATAAGTAATAAGGCAAGCACGATCGGGTGGAACTGAACCGCATCACGAATCTTCAGTCAGGCCAAAGTCGTGGTCAAAAAATCAGAACTGATGATGTGTCATGCTGAACTAATGTGGTGGAGATGGAACTAGCTTCTGTGACAAACTGGTTGCAGTCGATGGTAGCTCGAACAAAAACATGCAGCATAACTAGGCAACTCAGCTCCACTGAAAAACTAACATATATACCAAGGCCACCAATCTCCTATATAAAGATATGAAAATGGCCGTACACGTCAGGCGAACTCAGGGATAAGGGAAACTGCATAGCTGACGAAAATGATAATAGTTCCATGGTATAATCCACTGGAAGAACTACAGGAGACTCAATAAGAGGCTCTTCCACTTATGACTCTATCTTTGGTTCTGACTCTCTCACTTCTGGCTCTAGTTCTGAATATTCAACTACTTTTGGTTCTGGCTCGGCTCCTCAACAACTTCTGTCTCGACAAGGACTGGAGGCTCTGGTCTGCAACAACCTTTGCTGCCATGCTTTACAAAATCTTTCCCACGTCATCTAGGATCTCCTCACATCAGTGACTAGATCGCTGAATGTGTGGCAGCTTGAGCTCGGGCTTATGCTCAACATTAGGCTCTTTGCAATCTGGCTAAGATGCATAAAGAAGGGGTGGAGCATACCGAGTACAAAGAAGATCTTATAAGACACCAATATCGACAGAATCTATGGCTGTCATTCCATCATTAATAAGCTTCTCCAACCAACTTCATTTGGCATAGCGACACTTCTGCTCAGATGTTAGAGAGAAATAACTAGAGAATTCTTCAAGATGATTTTCTCACTTCTTATATTCGTAACCTATGCAGCACGGACACTTCTATCATGAAGTCGTGTCGTGTCCTAAATGTGTTCGCCATGCATGTGTCAGATACACATATCGTGTGTATTTTTAAGAATTTGCCGCGTATCAATGTGTCTTGTCCATTTCAACATTGCCGTATCCATGCAATATAGTCCATAACGATCATAAGAACCCCAAAAAATACGAGACAACCGCGTACAGATCCCGTTCAACTTCCTTTGAATCACCATCGGTATATATATCGATCACAAAAGTAAGATCTCATGAAGAAAATTCAGTGCATAAGCTCAGAAATTATCCAAGAATCTCAACGGCTCGAATTGGGCTCAAATCGGGCTGGAAATGAGGGCCCTTAAAAGCTGCTCTTCTGCTGCACGAACAATACCAGTATCAAACACGAGCTTGTGGAGGTCGGATCTGCTATCCAAAAGAAGTGAAATATCCTCAGTAGCTTCGGGATGCAACTGTTGGCCCAAAGCCCATCACTCTAGTTTAATGATGATTAACTCATGTAGTTATAGTTTACTAATAATCTTGTGTTTATATAGTTTCATTTATTGATCAAGATATAAGTAGGTATTTAGTATCAATAAAGGAGTTTTGGAGCTAACGCATGAAGATTCAAGAGCTCGCGCGTCAAGATCGCATCTAGCACTCGGTTGAAGTCAAGCTCATTGAATCATGTTTGGATCGAGTCGACTTGGAGAAGGAGTTCTACAAGAAGACCTCAGTTTGTTTAGTTTATTTGAGTTTAGATCTTGTGTAATGATAGATAGTATGATATGCTCAAATTCACACACACATAGAAGTTTAAAGTTTGGTATTTGGCTTAAATGGTTTTGGATTTCCTATCAAAAATATAGATATATATCTTATATGTATAGTGGATTCTATCCATATACAATATGTTTCAAAGTTGTTTCAATATTATATTTTCGTATTTATACAAGTTTTGGAGAAAATGGTTTTTCATTTCAAAAAATTCAAGTTTTGAAAAATACCGATTTTGTGTTTAAGCATAATTTCTATATCACAAAAATGGTTCAAATAGTTTGTAATATGTGTGAATTTTAGTCACACATATTTGTTCATCAAATATTTATAAGAACTTATTTTATGGAATTTATGTTTTATTAATGGATTTTATTGG
Organism: Agave tequilana; assembly: GCA_038442645.1. Lineage (NCBI taxonomy): Eukaryota > Viridiplantae > Streptophyta > Magnoliopsida > Asparagales > Asparagaceae > Agave > Agave tequilana. The sequence goes on along the minus strand of JAVJIF010004141.1, from coordinate 240,411 downwards.
AATTAAAATACCTAAGTTTTCAATCCCAGAATTTCAGCCAGACTCTGTTGGCGGTTGACAGGACGATCGACCAGACCAGTCGACCGCATGCGAACGTGCACATGGCCAGCCTAAAAAAGCTGGTCGATCGCGGTCGACCGCACGGTCGACCGGCTGAAAGCACCCAGCTCTCAGGTGCTGGCCGGTCGACCGGCGCGGACCGAAGGCTTGGCCCGGCCTTCGATCGACCGCCCGGTCGACCGGAGGCTTAACAGTCAAAAAAATGACCGTTAGCTGGTCGACCGGCGAGCATTTCTGCCTTTTCCTGTTGCCAACGGTCATAATTTTGAGAGGGTTATAAATACCCATCTCTTAGGCTGTTTTCTACAAGTTTTTAGAGAGCAAATTTTCCCATCTTATAAGTATTTTATAGCAAAGTTTTAAAGAGTTTTTGAGCCATAAAGATTTATCTTTATTTTTTTTTTCAAGGGTTAGAAAAATCAAGGAAAAGCAGAGTCTTTGGAAATTTGGTTTGACCTTTATTTCTATCTTTATCTAGTATTTTTCCCAAGTATTTTTCTTTGAGATTTATTTTCCAAACACCTTGTATTTTCACACTTGAGCTATCATATTATCCTCTATATGATCTTGTTTTTAATGAGAAAGTGGTTTGTGGTGTATTGTGATCACCAAGGTTGTTTGTGGTCATTGAAATTACTAGGATTGTAACTTTCACTTTACTTTGGTTTGTGCCTATCCCTCTAAGTGTAGAGGAGGTGAGCTTTGAGTTTGTGTTCATCCTCTTGTGTAGAGGTGATTGAGGCTGTGCTTTGGGTTTGTGTTATCCCTTTTGTGTAGAGGTGATGTGGTTTGTAGTTTTGGCTTAGTGCCTTATCCCTCTAGTGTAGAGGTGATTGTTGTTTGGCTTAGTGCCTTATCCCTCTTGTCTGAGGTGATTGCTGTTATGCCTAACCTCTTGTGTAGAGCTTGTTTTATTGGAGAGAGGAGTTGTGTACTCCTAATTTGTATTTGTCAAATCCTCAATGAAGGTTCCCTGTGTGGGAGGTCTGTGTGGACATATAGTGGAAATCATTCTTGTTGGCCCAAAGGCCTATCACCCTAGTTTTGATGATGATCAACTCATGAAGTTATGTTTACTAATGATCTTGTGTTTAATTAGTGACAGATTCATTATCAAGATCTTAGTAGGTGCATAGCTCAACAAAGGACAAAATATTAAGATTTGGAGCTAGCACGGTGTGATCCAAGGAGTTTTGGATCAAGCTTGGACCAAGTCAAGAAGATGAGAAGCTTCAAGTGAAGACTTCAAGAAGATGAAGACTTGTGTCTAGGTATAAGATTTAGTTTTTGTTTTAGTTAAAAATGTAAAGGATAGATAGTTGGTGGATTGCTCAAGTATATCTTACACACACACTCTTGATAGAACTCTTGATAGAATTGCTTTCATAAAAAATTTTATGTTTAGAAAAGAATTTTTATTTAGTAAAAGATTTTCTTTGTGACAATATATATACCTTGATTTTTGGTATTTCTATCATGTATATCTTTTCAACCATAACCAAGTTTAGAGCTTAATGTCAAAAACATAGATATTACATTATGATTGTGTAGTGGATTATATCCATACACACTATGCTTTAAAATGAAATCAAATATCTTGTTTTTATATTTGTGAAGTTATGAAAACCAAGTTTGAAAAATACATGTTTTGATTTTTGATAAAATTTGCAAGACGCTGAAATGATATGAATATGTTGATATATGTCTTGAAAATTTTTATCACAAGTTTGGTTTTCAATATAGAATGTTAAAACAAGTTTATGGAATTTTTAAAAGTGTTAAAAGATTTTAAAATTAATTTTTAAACCAGTTTTCCAGACCTGGAAGTGGCTGACAGGCCGGTCCGGTCGACCGAGCGGTCGACCGCACCATGGCCGGTCGACCCACGGTCGACCGACGTGCACAGACTTGTGCATGTCTGTGCAGCACAGTGGTCGGTCGACCGGACGGTCGACCGCTGCAGAGAGTTCTGCTCTCTGGATTTCTGGGTCGACCGGGCGGTCGACCGGAGGCTCCAACGGTCGGATTTTCGACCGTTGGCGGTCGACCGGGCGGTCGACCGGAAGCTCTGACAGACCCCAAAGGTCACATTTTTCTGACCTCTATAAAAGGGGGTTTGGTCATTGTTTTGAGCTAAGATTTTTGGAGATTTCTAAGCCAGTTTTTCCCATCCTTTTAACAGAGTTTTCTCCACATATTTGAGTGCAAATACTTCCAATCAAAAGGGAAGAATTTATCAAGAGTAATTTAAAGTGTGATTCTTTGAGTTTTTCCTCCACCTTTCTAATCCTTGATTTTCTCACACCACACTTGAGCATCCATTGTTATATCTATCCTATAGGAGAGTGTTGTAGTGAGAGTTTGTAATTGGTGATCAAAGTGTTGTAGATCACCAAAGATTTCATCCTTGTACTTTGAGGAGACGGGAAAGTGTGCTCGTGGTGGTTTAGAGTTCGGTTGTGAACTCTTTGGTTCGAGGTGCGGCCTCGGCGAGCTAGTGAGCTTGCAGTGTGTACGGGACTAGGGAGTCCGAGGGCTTGTAGGTGTTGCGGCACCGAGGAGAGATCCATTGGGATCTTGCATAGTGGAAATCCTTTGTGTGTCGAAGGCGGGGATGTAGAGCAAGTGTGCTCGAACCTCGAAACATACCTTTGTGTTTGCGATTGCTTACTCTATCTCTCTCTCTCTCTTTGTCTCTTTTATATCTTGCATTCAATAATTGTCTTTATCATTTACATGCTTGATATATTCCCTTGTGCTCATAATTGCTATACTTGCTTGGGATTGTTGTTAACACTAGTATTCAACCAAGAGAGCCAACGCGGCACCTCAACCCATTCAAGGGGAATCTAGAGGAGCTTGTCCAGAGCCCTGCAAAGGGAATTCGGCAACACTCTTGAGTTATACATAAGTGGTTAATTAAAAGAAGATTTAATTTGGTCATATTTGTTATAGCTTCCGCATTATTTGCATAATTTACCATTAAGTGACCATTAGATTAGCCATCACCTATTCACCCCCCTCTAGGTGATTTACAATTGGTATCAGAGCTTGGTACTCTGATTTGGGTCTAACAACCTAGAGTAAAAGATCCTCATTTTAGGCTAATCACATTATTGTACACACACCATGGATTTCATGTCACCACCCACCTTTGACATTCTTAACATCCAAATTTGGAAGGTTAAGATGTCTTTGTACCTCAAAGCCTTAGGATTTCATGTCTATCTTGCCACCACTAATAATGCATATTCTTTAGATGGTAAGAATTTTGAGGCTAATGCAAAAGCCCTTCATGCTATCAAGTCAACCCTAAATGATGATTATTTATCTAGGGTTTCTAATATTGAATCGGCTTTTGTAGTATGGAACATCATCACCTCCCTCGGCGAAAAAGATCTATACTATGCGGGGAGTGACTCGGACGTTGGAAGTAACACCTCCAACAAGTGCTACAGGTCCAAGGGGATAACCCCCTTGAGGTAAACTCCGAATCCGATGATGAGGACATGTCATATGATGAGCTATCTACTTTTTGTCATCTATTGCTTGAAAATATGACATGATTAAAAAGGAAAATAAAAATTTGAAAAAGGACATTGCTTGCATGCATGTAGAACAAGATTCTTTAGAAAATAAAATGGCATGCTTAGAAAAAGAAAACAATGATTTGAAAAATGATAATGTTTCCTTGCCTACAAAATTGAATGATTTATGTGAAGGAAACACTATTTTGAAAAAGAAAGTTGATTTGGTGAAAAAACAAAAAGAAGTTGTTTTTTAAGAAAACATTACTTTGAAAAGAAAATTTGTTGAAAAAGAAAAAGAATATGTTTCTAAAAGAAAAGGAAAAATGATTCTATATCTCACCATGCTTTACATGCCACAACTAATGAGATTAAGAATTTGAAAAATAAAATGGATGGTTTGAGTTCAACTTTGAACTCTTGTGCTTTTAATCATTCTAGGTTGGAGTCAATGTTTTCAAAGAAACAAACTCCACACATTCATGCACATCATACCCATCATGCATATGCTTATGTTGCACAACATGATCACACTCCTACACATAAGCATACTAAGGTGTACGTATGTACACATTGTGGCCGCAAAGGCCATTTAGCAAAGTTTTGTTATGATAATATTAATTCTCTAAATTTTGCTAATTATAAAAGATTTTGGGTTCCTTACAACAAGACTAACCCCAAAGGACCCAAGAAAATATGGGTACCAAAACCCCCACCATTTGTTTTTGATGTAGGTGAGGGCTCTCACAAGACGTGAGAGGATTGGTGCCTTGGTAGTGGATGCACTTGGACATGATGAACATACTTTTGGGATGCATCACTATCAAGGAGTTTTGGTGGGACAACCACCATGCTTGGAGCTTTAGAGTTGGTAACAATCTCTAAACTTCCAATTTATTTATGTTCATGCTTGTCCATTCATAATATTCATAGCATGTTCATATTTATGATTTTATGTGCTTCATGTGGTATTTACATGCTTAGATGTAGAATGTGTCAAACTTGCATTTATACATATATGAATAGTGAAGTACAATTGACTCATATATATTTGAACTTCATGCTCATTTGTATCCACTATATGCATATGTATAGACTAGTTTTGATGATTCTCTTTTATACATGTTTTGCCTTATTTTTATGCTTTACTTCATGTATATGTATTTTTAATTCAAATCTAATAAATATACATGTATACCCATGAGTCTCTTGCCTTCATGCAAACATCATTAATAGACTCTTTTAGATTTGGGATATGTATGTGTATTGTTAGGATTGGATTAATCATACATATACCATGGAGATTAGTGTTTTGATTTTTCGTGTTTTTGTTAAATATGTGACTTATGAGCTTCATTGACTATTTTCATAAAAATGCTATTTACATGATCGTTTAACACTCATATTTTATTAAAAACATTTTGAGCCTTATAGACCATGAGTGCTTAAATTTTTATGTATCCAGTTATGTTTATGAAAAACATAAGATTTGACATATTTGAAGGATCTTTAACTAGTTTTTCAAAAACAATTTATACTAGTTATTTATTCTTCAAATAATTTTTGAGATTGACACATGATTCTACTTTCCTCAAAAATTTGATGCTTCATGATTTGAATATTAGTTTAATGTTAGTTTTTGTCAACACTAAGATTTATACTTGTACATGTCGTGGGCCACAAATAAATCTATTTATATTTGTGCTTGAATGCTTATTTGAACCCATGAAATGTGCTTGTATTTCTTGGTTTTGATGATACATACATTTTTAAACTTATATTCCACTTTTTGGATTTGATTTATGATCATGTGTTTTTCATTTCATGTATATGTGTATTTTGCCAAACTTTAAGATATACATGTATACTTCTTGAGTCATTTGCCTTTAATGCAAATCTATTTATATGGACTCAATTGTGTTTGAGAGATATGTATGTATACTTATTGAGTTGCCAAAACATACATATATCTTGAAATATATTTTTTTCAATAAAAATTTGTGATGATTTTCGTGTTTTCTTATTTAAAGGAATATTGAGTTTTATTGACAATTTCATGATACCATGTTCCACATAACACTAGTGCACTCACCTCTTTTGAAAATTTTATGGACTTCATGGATATTAGAGTGTTTTTAGTGCCATGTGATTTACTTGTGTTTCATGAAAAATATTTTTGCTTTATTCCTTACTTGAAGGATTCCTCACTAGTTTTAAAATATTTTTCTAGTGCAAATTCTTCATTTGGTAGAGTTTTTCAAATTAAGCTTATTTTCAAATCTATTTTTGAAAACCCCTACCATCGATGGGAGGATGGATGGGCGATTATGCCTTGTAAGCTTTATTGACATATCTTTTACCTTGTGCATATCAAGGGTGGTAGGTTATGAGATATACACTTGATTTTATTGTTATGTCAATTGGTATCATTGAATCGTTTCAATTGGTATCAATATGAACGTATTTTGTATATACTCATATTTTGTTTCTTATATATATGTATGTTTCAATTTCACTGGTATACTCATTCTCATACATATATATGATTTCCATGTGCTTAACTCACAATTGGCTCACATTTTTAAAAAAGCACAAAGTTTATGATAAAAAATAAAATTTTTTTTCATATGTTTACTATTGATATCAAAATAAATAAAGAAAAATATGTTGATTTGATATCTCAAAAATGTGTTTTATTAAGTAAGTTCAAAATTTTTAAAGAAAAATTAAAAAAAAAAACATGTTTGATTTGTATTTCCTATATGCAAAGAGAGCTTAACATCTCTCTACATATGGATTCATGTTGAGTATATTATAAATTGAGGAGCTTGACAACTCTTCTTTATATGATATACGTGTGTAGGGGGAGCTTCACATCTCCTCTTATGCATTACATAATATGTGTTATGTGAGTTAGGGCTTGTCATCCCTTCTTCATGTAATGTATATGTGTAGGGAAGCTAACTTAGCGTCTTCCTCTTCATGAATGTATATCGCATATAAATCTTTATTGATTGATTTGTTTAACCCCTTCTTGATCTTTTTGTTTTTGACAAAAAGGGGGAAGAAAAATTTGTTTGATTTGATTTTACTTTGAACCCTTTGTTGATGATTGACAAAAAGGGGGAGAAGTATTTGAGTATATATATGCATGTTTTCATTGATTAAGGGGGAGTAGTATTTGTCTTCCGTGTTATTTATGCATATATGTTTTGTTTTGCAAAGAAGAGAAAAAGATTTATTTTGTTTCATCTCCATCATTTGCATACATATTTATGAGCTTCATTGTCATATATTATTATTTATTTGGTATGCATGAGTTAAGGGGGGGCTTCCTTGAAGCTTTACTTTACTCCATGCATATATAACTCCATGAGTTTTGTCATCATCAAAAAGGGGGAGATTGTTGGCCCAAAGGCCTATCACCCTAGTTTTGATGATGATCAACTCATGAAGTTATGTTTACTAATGATCTTGTATTTAATTAGTGACAGATTCATTATCAAGATCTTAGTAGGTGCATAGCTCAACAAAGGACAAAATATCAAGATTTGGAGCTAGCACGGTGTGATCCAAAGAGTTTTGGATCAAACTTGGACCAGGTCAAGAAGATGAGAAGCCTTCAAGTGAAGACTTCAAGAAGATGAAGACTTGTGTCTAGGTATAAAATTTAGTTTTTGTTTTAGTTAATAATGTAAAGGATAGATAGTTGGTGGATTGCTCAAGTATATCTTACACACACACTCTTGATAGAACTCTTGATAGAATTGCTTTCATAAAAGATTTTTATGTTAGAAAAGAATTTTTATTTAGTAAAAGATTTTCTTTGTGACAATATATATACCTTGGTTTTGGTATTTCTATCATGTATATCTTTTCAACCATAACCAAGTTTAGAGCTTAATGTCAAAAACATAGATATTACATTATGATTGTGTAGTGGATCATATCCATACACACTATGCTTTAAAATGAAATCAAATATCTTGTTTTTATATTTTGTGAAGTTATGAAAACCAAGTTTGAAAAATACATGTTTTGATTTTTGATAAAATTTGCAAGACGCTGAAATGATATGAATATGTTGATATATGTCTTGAAAATTTTTATCACAAGTTTGGTTTTCAATATAGAATGTTAAAACAAGTTTATGGAATTTTTAAAAGTGTTAAAAGATTTTAAAATTAATTTTTAAACCAGTTTTCCTGACCTGGAAGTGGCTGACAGGCCGGTCCGGTCGACCGAGCGGTCGACCGCACCATGGCCGGTCGACCCACGGTCGACCGACGTGCACAGACTTGTGCATGTCTGTGCAGCACAGTGGTCGGTCGACGGACGGTCGACCGCTGCAGAGAGTTCTGCTCTCTGGATTTCTGGGTCGACGGGCGGTCGACCGGAGGCTCCAACGGTCGGATTTTCGACCGTTGGCGGTCGACCGGGCGGTCGACCGGAAGCTCTGACAGACCCAACGGTCACATTTTTCTGACCTCTATAAAAGGGGGTTTGGTCATTGTTTTGAGCTAAGATTTTTGGAGATTTCTAAGCCAGTTTTTCTCATCCTTTTAACAGAGTTTTCTCCACATATTTGAGTGCAAATACTTCAAATCAAAAGGGAAGAATTTATCAAGAGTAATTTAAAGTGTGATTCTTTGAGTTTTTCCTCCACCTTTCTAATCCTTGATTTTCTCACACCACACTTGAGCATCCATTGTTATATCTATCCTATAGGAGAGTGTTGTAGTGAGAGTTTGTAATTGGTGATCAAAGTGTTGTAGATCACCAAAGATTTCATCTTTGTACTTTGAGGAGACGGGCAAGTGTGCTCGTGGTGGTTTGGAGTTCGGTTGTGAACTCTTTGGTTCGAGGTGCGGCCTCGGCGAGCTAGTGAGCTTGCGGTGTGTACGGGACTAGGGAGTCCGAGGGCTTGTAGGTGTTGCGGCACCGAGGAGAGATCCATTGGGATCTTGCATAGTGGAAATCCTTCGAGTGTCGAAGGCGGGGATGTAGAGCAAGTGTGCTCGAACCTCGAAACATACCTTTGTGTTTGCGATTGCTTACTCTATCTCTCTCTCTCTCTCTCTTCTCTCTCTCTCTCTGTCTCTTTTATATCTTGCATTCAATAATTGTCTTTATCATTTACATGCTTGATATATTCCCTTGTGCTCATAATTGCTATACTTGCTTGGGATTGTTGTTAACACTAGTATTCAACCAAGAGAGCCAACGCGGCACCTCAACCCATTCAAGGGGAATCTAGAGGAGCTTGTCCAGAGCCCTGCAAAGGGAATTCGGCAACACTCTTGAGTTATACATAAGTGTTTAATTAAAAGAAGATTTAATTTGGTCATATTTGTTATAGCTTCCGCATTATTTGCATAATTTACCATTAAGTGACCATTAGATTAGCCATCACCTATTCACCCCCCCTCTAGGTGATTTACAATTCTATGTGAAGGCGGGGACGTAGAGCAGTGGCTCGAACCTCAAAACATATCTCGGTGTTTGCGATTGATCCACTATCTCTAAACTCTTTTTCTTATCCTGCATTGATTCATATTGCTTATATCATATATATGCTTGGTATTGATTGGGTGCCTCACTAGTGTTGAACCAAGAGAGTTTCATATAGCACCTCAACTCTTATTTAGAGGAATTTAGAGGAGGTAGTCCAGAGCTCGTCATCGGGAATTCGGCTACACTCTTTGGTTACACTTGGTGTGTTACAATTAGTTTTTAATTCCGCATTATTTATCATTAGATTAGCCATACACCTATTTACCCCCCTCTAGGTGTATTTTCAATAACTATAGTTATAACGCTTCAAACGAGACTCGAATCAGACACCGAACGAGCTTGTAACGGGCTCTGGACTGCTGTTGGAATCGAACTGGCTCAGGTGAGTCAACTCAGGCCGAGTTGGACCGAGTCACGACTGAGTCAGCTAAGTCAACTCGGGTCAGACTGAGTCAACTCGGTTTGAGTCGGCTCGAGTCAGCTCGGGTTAGAGCCACGACTCGGAGCTGAGCCATCGGCTCGGGTCCGAGTTGGCATCTCAGGTCGGCTCGTCAAGCCGCTGACATCAGCTTCAGAGTTGATGAAGTCAATGTCAGCTTGGTCGGCTCCACTTGATCGGATTTGGGTCCGCAACGAAGCGAGTTGGATCTGTTATTGAGTCAGACCCGATTCCAAGTGGGTTAACTTAAACCCTATTTGAATTCAGGTGACATTGAGTGCATACCTGATAACAACATCAGCATATCACCCGATCTCCTTCTATGATGCCAGTGGCTCTTGCAAAGTGGGCAGACAGCAGTGGAGTGGCAGTGACCACGATGGCGTGGCGTGACGGTGAGGCAGTGATGGAGACGCAGCACTGGCACCGACGAGATTTTTGGCGAGGCGACGAAGCTCTGGCAATGAAGATGGGCGGCCGGCGGTGAGCTTCGATGCTTCAGTCAAGGTCGTGGAGGCGTGGATCTGAGGCAGGGACAACGTGGATCTGGACGGTGGACGCTGGCGAGGTTGACAGGCACTTGTTGCCTATGTAGCATGAATACTTCTATCATGGAATCATGTCATATCCAAAATGTGTCCGACACGCTTGTCGAACACACGTGTCACCTGTATTTTTAAGAATTTACCATATGTCCACGTGTCGTATCCATGTCAACATTATCGTATCCGTGCAACATAGCCTATTGCTTCAGCTCGACAAGGAAGATGAACAGTGGCATGGAAGGATTTTGATGTCGGCGAAGACAACGGCGGTGATGTAGACGATGGTGTAGGTGACGTGAGGGCGGCGGGATTGGATTTAGGGTTAGGGTTCTGTGAGAAGAGAGAGGAAGAGAAGATGAATAGTATGTGGTGGAATTTTCTGATTTTTTTGAATTTTTCTTTTTTTCTTTTTTTGAGGGAATCAAGAAATTTTGGCTCTGATACCAAAATTGATATGAGATTAAAAGGGAAATTAGGGTTTGTTATCGGGATTTGGGTGGATTTATGGAAAAATAAGGATTTGTGGAAGAACAAGAGAGAAAGAAAATGGTATGATCATGGATCGCAACCTAACTCTTGGTTTCACCGCTTGATTCTATTCTATCATTGAGATTAAACCAAAACAACATAAAGTTTCACATGGAAAAAAACTTAATCAATTATTCATATTCATTCCTTTCAAAGTTTAATGCCTGACTATATGTAGCCTACAATACGGGCACCATACGTGCAATATTGATAAAATCAAATTTAACCAAATCTACTCAAATCTAAATTTAAATAAAATCTTAAAATCTTACTAAATCTGAGTCATTCGATTCCCCATCAAACTCCTTCAACAACACCAACTCGAGCACTACATCAAACACCTTCAGTGACTCGTCAATGAATTCCTCGCAAACCGAGAGGCTGAGAAAAGTGATGAAGATTATCGAGCTAAAGAGCACCATTGAGCCACCAACACAGCCTCGTTGCTGAACATTCTCTCATTTGGCAACGGAGTTCTACAAAAGCCTCGCTGGCATTGTGCTGAAGCAAGAGATCGGAGTCCTGACCTGCGGCGGCGCTGCTAGGTCGAAAAGGAGCTACGACGGAGTGACAAAGAAAGCGATGGTAACCACCACCACGAGGCCGCTGTCCAACAATCAGGACCACATCATTGCGAAGAGGAAGACGAGGGAGAAGCTGAGCCAGAGATTCATTGCCCTGTCAGCGATCGTCCTTGGGCTGAAGAAGACACAAATTCAGCACCTTTTTCTAGTTTGCTCACAAATTCATTTTTTTCTCATTGGCATTTCATCACACTTTGTAGATGGACAAGGCCTCAGTCCTCGATGACGCGATCAAGTATCTGAAACAGCTACTAGATAAAGTGAAGAAATTGGAGGAGTAATCAGCACAGAAACTTTGGAATCTGCAGCTCTTGTAAAGAAATCTGAACACTTTGACAATGACGGCTCGCCTTGAGACGAGAACTTTGAAGGCGTCAAGGATGACGGAGATGATAACGTAGATTATCGATTTGGGGAAGACGAGAGCGATAAAGAGGGGCGTCGTCGATTTGGGAAGACGAGAGCAAGAGAGAGGGGCATCATCAATTTGGGGAAGATGATAGAAATCCAATACACATATAAAAGATATATCTATATTTTTGACATTAAATCCCAAAATAAGTTTTGTTAAAAATAAAACTTAAAGCACATGAGCTAGAATCATCAAAATATGTTTTTCTACAATATGAAACAATAATGTATACAAATGAAATTCAATACACATTTAAACATATAAAACTTGTTTTGATTCTATCTATTCATGAAAACAATATATGTATATTTTTGAAAATTCAAAACCGGTTAAACCGAAACCAATAAACTTTTGAACTTGTGTGTGTGTACTTGAGCATATCAACACTAGTCAATCCTTACACAAGATCTAAAACAAAAACTAAACATGTAACACCCCGATTATTAAATCACCGTAACACCCTGGTGATTAAATTAACATGATTTATTTAAAATTTTAACTCTTGATTCAAGGGAGTATAAAATTTTAGTAGGGGTGAGGATAAAATCAAGTATTTTGTATAACGAATACTTCACATTTATGTGGGAAAGAATTTTAATGGATTGAAAATTTGACAAATATGAATAAAGTGTGTATAAGTGTGTGGACTTGTATATGTAAATGGATATATATGTATATGTATATATAAGTGATATACAAATATCATCATATTTGTAAATGTAAGAATTTAAAATAGAAAGAGAGTTAGTAGAGGGAGTAGGTGTGCATGAGAGGGGATGATGAAGGGTTGGGATTTACCTTAGATTTTGTGATTACATGCGGCATGAGAAGAAAAAAGAGAGATAAATTGATTTGGTAATATGTATTATGATAGGGGGTTTGTACTAATTAAGAGATGAATATTTTCCCATCTCTTTTCTCATCTTCATCATCCCTAATATCAAACCCTAGATCTACACTCTCCCTCTCTCAATCTCTCATCTATCTCTCCCTCTATTTCCCCTCTCCCCCAACCTTCTCTCCCACTCTCTGAAGCAAGGGCGCGGCTGCCCTGGGGCAAGGGCGCGGCTGCCCTGGGGCACGTGCACGCGGCCGCGCCGGAGGCCGCGCTGGTGGCGTGAGGCTGGGAGGCGCATGAGGCCGGGAGGGCGGCCGACGTGGAGGAGGTGCAAAAGCCCAATTTTTGTTGTTTCATACATCCTCTTTCCCATGGTAAGTAGATCAAAACCCTAACGTATATCTCTCTTTAAGTTCTTCTAATTCTTCCCCTCTCTTTTCATGGTATGGCCAACCATGGTACTGGCGGCAAGGCAGAGGCACAACTACTTTGAAGAGAGAAAATCTAGGTGAGGGAGATCCCATCTTAATCTAAACCTATTTCAATTTTCTCAATTTTCAGAAAAATCCTCATGATATGTAGTGATTAACTTCTGTCATTTAAAGAAGTCTTCAATTTATTTTTTTCTTATACTTTCTTGAAAAATTTCTGGACAAAACCATCATCTTGAGTAAAATAGATAATCTCCCCAATATGTACAAAAATCTATTAAACAGAATAATCTGTAAAATTAGTCTCAGTTCATCAGTGTGTTAGAGTTAAAGTATCGTATTATATACTATTGGAAATACAATCGAGTCTACTTTCTAATGGTTCATATCATATCTATATCGGATACCCGTACCTCAAGTTACGACTGAAATATTGCATATTGGTTAAAACTGTCGTGCTGCAGAACTCACTCACAGCTGACGAGTTTCTGAATATCTGAAATAGTTTAATTAAATAAAACTTATCATGTAATATATCAATGGAAAGGTAGTGGGGTCTAGTTTTTAACAAATCTTTCCTTATTCTATTTCAATATGTAGAATGAAAGTTATTATAAAAATATTTCATGTTGGTTGAAACTATCGTGTTGCAGAATTCACTCACAGTTGATGAGTTTCTGAATATTTAGAGCAGTTTAATTAATAAAACTTATCATATGATATATCAATAGAAAGGTAGTGGAGTTTACTTTCTAATAAATCTTTTCTTGTTCCATTTCAATATGTAGAATGAGAGTTATTATAAAAACTCAATTGGTTGTCTGAAAAGACTGAGCCATAAAAATGTGTTTAAGTAATAAGTTCATGACTAATGACCACTGCTAAATCAAACTACTTATAATATATAATATATTACCTAAGAGATATATAGAGCCATAAGAGTCCATTCAGTGGTTTATGTCACATCTCTTTTGGATATATGTGATAGCGGCTTTGTTGAAACACTATGAGTAAATTGAGGGATGTTTGCCAGAGTTGAATGATGGTTGTAGAAAGAGTGATTCTTGTTGATATAAAAAGACCCCACAAACACTTTATGTGTAGGACTTGAACTTCAAGGTCATTTATTTATAAAGCTAAATTATGTCCCTTTATATTTAAAAGAGAAATTTTGAGAACACGAAAGTCTCTCAATTAAACCTAAGCCCTCCTTTCATTAAAATTTTGTATACAAAGAAGATGAGATTGTATTCATAATGTCTATACCTGTAATGCCTCGGTTGATGCTTTAAGAAAGTTTAAGAGGTAGAAAAGCTGATAAAATCTCATGATCTTGTAACAAAAGATTTAATTGAGCTATATCTGAAAGTTTACAATTAGCAAAATATAAGTCATGAAAGTCTCAAAGGATTTCTTGACCCTGTAAGGAAGAGAAAGTACGTTGAAACTCTCCTAATGCTCGATTTGACTATTCACTGTTAATTAAATAAGCCCCTTTAACTTTCTTCCCAAGCTATCAAATTTCTAGGGAAACTCTATTAAGTAGTAAGAGCAACCACGAATACAATAAGAGTATGGTTTAATACATAACTCAAGTGTAGTCTAATTCCTTATTTACTTGCTTTGACACCTATTTGATAAGGTAATTATTTGGGTATGCCATATCATTCTGTAAATTCACATCATCCCCCAATTCCTTTTATCATTTGTACTTGAACTCCTTATAGGTCTTTTGGACTATATTGCAGTAGTGTTGTATGCATCATATGTAATAGGAAGCGAAATACTCAAGTGACTCCTATAACATCACTATTTTACCTCCTAAATCGGGACTTGTGTATTTAAATTCACAAATAGTACACCTTAAAATGTGACTATGGTAGGTGAAGCTTAAAAAAATATAACTCCAACTGTAGGAAAACTTCTGTAGTGAAATGATTCAATGGCTATTCAATGAGTGGGGAAGATCTAAATAGTACATAGAGTAGTCAAAAAATTTATCAAAGACTGTTAGATCAGGTTATGGGCGAGTAACCCATGTTTATCATTCTTAAAGATCTTTTGCACATAATTGATAAATTCTAGTAAGTTTCGGCTATGTCTCTTCTTATTGTCATCATTCAGTTTTATCACAAATAATTGCACTGCAAGTTGATGAAGTCTTTCTAGTATCTCCCACTTTAACTCCGCATACTGCATTAGATTGTGTTATCCATGTCGCAAAGAAATGATACGATTTTCACAGGTAGGATGGAAAGATTTTGTGATAGTTCATTTAATGAATAATAAAGTTAGCTCTTTGAACGATTGAAGGCCGTAAGATACAAATTTGGGTTTAAAAGTCAACTATTCATCTATGACTATGAGTACAACCATTAGGAATTAAGAAAGATAAGGCAAAATTTCAATCGATAGCAAGACGCATATGGGTTAATCTTGTATATGCTAACTTAATTAAGTACCCTCATACTCTGACTTCTAACATCTAAGCCTCTTCCCAATTTACATGTGAAGAGGGGCTAATTAATTAAGTGCAAGAATAAGAAGAAGATATGATGGCATAGTTAGTAAATACTATTCAAGTGTATAAGTAAAATTTAAAATCCAAGATGTGCTAACTGAAAGTGACTATGGTCAAGTAGATTAATCAACTCTATCGGTTAAATAATAGGATGAATGAAGGGTGGAGTATAGCTAACTACAAGATTTACTAGTACAAGTTAAGAACATATGTATTAAAAGTGTAATCAATGGTTTAGACGAAACATTGAACGGTTGACATTGATAATACCTTGTGTGTAAAATGATTGTTGCATATGAATAAGACTGAAGTATGAATGTGATTAAGTGTTACATGATGTATACAGTTATACATGCTTATACATATACACCTCTATTTGGATACGCAGTTGTTGATACTATAAATGAGAACTCAATCTATATGAATGAGATACGTAGATCACTTCACTGTTGACTTACAACTCATGTATGAATGTATAACCAGTGAACCATATACATCTTATTGATAATAGAATTACTAAACAGGAAGGTGAACTGTAACTTATATTTACATACACATATACAATGAATTACATACATTCTCCAGTAATAGAAGTGATAAGCTGAGAATCAAATTAAAATAAATGGTCAAATTGTTGTAATGTGATGAATAGATTGTTATCTAGGTGTATGTATACACATGCAGTGAAACACATGAAATTTTTCAGTAATGGAGTTGACGAGCTGGAAAGCAAACTATAGTATTTAATTGATATTCATATCATTGCTACATCGGTTGCTATTAGCGTGTAAATATAAATATGTCTTTTGCATTCATTCTCATTGGAGGAAGGGACCGAGCGAGAGCCAGTAGGAGGGGGAAGACAGTGTTATTGTATTATATATGTACATATATATAGGAGGAAGGGGCCGAGCGGGAGCCGGTAGGAGGGGAAAGACGGTGTTATTGTTATATGATATTTATACACACATACACACAGGAGGAAGGGGCCGGGTATGAGCCGGTAGGAAGGAGAAGACGGTGTTATTGTGTTATATATCTTTATAGAAGGAGGAAGAGGCCGAGCGGGAGCCGGTAGGAGGGGGAAGACGAAGAATTTTCACACTTCACGTGTGAAATACATATGCATATGAATAATGTATAATACATATCTCATTAAATATGGCATGTGAATGTTGTGAAATATAATGTGATATTGCGATATGTGGAGTGTGATAAGATTACATGATATAAAAGTATGTTTGTGATGCATGTATTATCTGAATGCATAAACTATATATAAGATAATGAGAGCGTGATTGGCGCGCCCGTGCATGATATATGAAATACGTATGTGATACATACTATGAATACATAAGAAGAGTTTGATAATAAATTATAATTGTCGAGCTAATATTTTATTGAACTTATAGACCCTGTAACATGTGGCATAAAATATAGGAAATGTTATAAGAAATCAATGATCAAAAGAGTCGGACCGTCCCTGAAGATTATGAAGCCTAATTGTTTCATCATATGTTATTGATTCTCTGTTTCTCTTATTCATCCAGATCTGCTCTGTTACTCAAAAAATCATGCTTATTATTAATTATATTCACCATTCTCTGATTTGCTTCTATCTCTACTCACTGAGCTATTAAGCTCACCCCTCCCAGTTTCATATTTTCAGGTCGCGTCATGACGGAGGACCAACTTTAGGTTTATGCATTTTGCAGAAAATTTTTCTAATAATGAATGTATTGAGGATGTAATTAAGTTCTTATTGTATATGTTCATTATCCTATTGGACGTGTACTTATAGCAAGTGTTAGTATTGTTGATGGATAGTCTGAATCCATGTATTGTATGGAGATATGAGTTTAGTTATGATTATGATGAGTTGGAGTTAAAAATATTTTGACATTATTCTGTGGATGCCGAGAGGGGTGCTCTCGAGTATTTAATTATTGAGTTTTCATATAAGTAGGCCGTTGTAAGCCAAAATATTGTTATGATTGCGTGAGTGATTGTTGAGTTTGGTATGATATGCTTGGATTGAGAATAAGTAGGTTGGTGTTGGCTGAAATTATTGTGATATGAAATGGATATTTGGACATATTAATATTTACAAAAGAGGTGCTACCGAAATTTTCAAGAATATTGGAGATGAGAATGATAATCTGTTAATCAATATGGATGTTTATGTAAATTGAGATTATTAGAATTTGGGACCGTTACAAAACAAACCAAGATGCAAGTTTTCTTCTCGCTCTTTATCTTCAAGACAACTCAATTCAAACTCGATCCATAGAGCTTGACTCCATCCGAGTATTAGATGCTATCTTGAC
Source organism: Agave tequilana (assembly GCA_038442645.1). Classification (NCBI taxonomy): domain Eukaryota; kingdom Viridiplantae; phylum Streptophyta; class Magnoliopsida; order Asparagales; family Asparagaceae; genus Agave; species Agave tequilana. The sequence continues at coordinate 222,685 of JAVJIF010004141.1, read as the reverse complement.
GCTTAAGCTCTTGAATCGACACGCGTTAGCTCTAAAACTGGCTTTAAATTTTTTATCAAAAGTAAACACCTACTAAGATATTGATCAATAACTGAAACTATATAAATACAAGATCATTAGCAAACTAACCTTCATAAGTTAGTCATCATCAAAACTAAGGTGAAGAACCTTTAGGCCAACAGATAGTTGTAATTCGGGTATGATTTCTTAAGTAACAATTTCTTAGTCTTTCAAAAAACTGTAAAAAAGTCTAGAATGTTGATTATCCTGATTGATCTAGCCATAATATTCTCCCTCTCGATTAGACCTTACAACTTTTGTCTTTTGATTCAACCGCCGCTCAACTTCTAACTGATAGGTCTTGAAAACTTCTAAATAATGAGATTTCTAGTGGATGAAAAAGATATCAGCATAACGGAAGAAATCATTAATGAATGTAATGAAACATTTATGACATTCTCGAGAAAAATAGGAAAAGGTCCACAAATATCAGTATGGATAAGCTGAAGTTGATCTATACTCCAGTCTGACTCAAATTTTCTCAATTTGATAAGTTTTTCTTGAATACAATCAAAACAGGTGGAGAAAACAGAAAAATCTAGAGAGTTAAGAGCACATATCTTCATAAAATAATGCAATTTTTCTTTGCAATATACCCAAAATGTTTTTGCCATAACCTTAAGGACTACAAGGAAATTCAACAAAATTTTGCAAAAATAAGCAAAATGTTATGAGAAGGCCTGACACCTGATAAAAAAATGTTCATATGATGTACCTAATGTCAATTAAAATAAACCATCAACCAGCAAAACAGAACCAACAAAATTATTATGTAGATTGGTAATGAAACTAGATTTATTTAAATTAACACCACAACCAGAATAGTTAAAATGACAACTTATCCAAAAAGAAGCAGTCTGAAAATAGAAATCAAATTATACCTCAAAGATGATACATAAAAGGTTTCTTCTAAATCTAAGATATGACTAAAAATATAAAACTAATTTAAAAAGTTCCTACGAACTCCACTTGAATTTTTCTCCAGTTCCTAAATAGAGTCATTCCTCAGGCCTAGTTGTTCGCGTTGCTATGAACCCCTTCCTTTTTAGATAGCCAAGCCTTATACCTATTACAATCTTTCTTCATGTAACGCCCCGATCCCGCAGGTACGGGGACGTTATGGCGACGTACATACGCGAGGTGAAAACACCCTCACGCGTACGTTAAGCCTCAGTACAGGACATAGTCTCCATATACATAAGAATTCCAGCATGAAATAAGTACAAGAATACCTGCATAAGAGGTTAGCGATCATAACAGATATGAAAAAGAGGAACAAATAAGATAACAGAAAGAAATCACTAAGATACCTATGAATAGTCCCGATGAGGAATCTCTCATGTGACTCCAAGGCACTTTCTGAAGCTACGGTAACTCGGATCTCCAACCTGGGCATGCAAACCCAGGGTCGTCAGAAAGCGACCTAGTGAGTTGTAAAATGAAGGAGGCAGTAATATATACAATAGTAATACAAGCACGATAATAATATATAATACATAATGTTGGACTAGTGATACCAAATAATAAGGATATAATAAGTAGTAGAAATAGATAAACATATCATCTTTTATTACCACCACTACCTAGCCGGTTACCATCAGGTCATGTCTATAGTCGTGTCCAGTTTATATCAAAAATATTGTCGTCTAGTGGTGACGTGATAGACGTGTACAGGCAGATGGGCCTATGCAGTGTAATCACTATACGGTGTGGTGTATATAAAGTAGTGATGTCTGCTCTACAGAAAGTATCATATATGTAATGCAGAACATGCGTAGTATGCCACCATAGAAAGAGTAACATGTACATGAGTAGGATGCCACCACAGAATGTATAGCATGAAACAGGTAAGGTAACAACATATACATGTAACATGATAACGGCGAAATGGTCGGGTACAGGAACATGTACAACTAAACAATAGAATACATGTATCAGGCAAGTCATATTATTTATACAATAGTAGCAATCAGTACCACCTGGTATTATAATCAATCTCTTCCAGTGTCCCATACCACTGGCAGTTCATACTGGAGCTCGCACTCCAGTCAAACCCATCCGGACATGGCATACGGGTACCATTATCCAAACGAGAGAGTGACCAAATAACAAGTGTTCCCGACGTCACTATTGTGTATACTGTTTTATTATGTTAATTGGAAACCCATGGTCGAGGAGCTCTTATCGGGTGGGCGTATCCCGTGCATACCAGGGACAACGGCCTTAAACAGACACCTGGCTGCTGAGACCAGGGCCAGCCCGCTAGAGCTGTAACATGTAACGGGAATCTCAATGAGCTAAAACAATAACGGGATGCTCATGAGTAACAGACGGTAGCCAGCACTACCTCGTCCCCTGCAGTGGGACAAACGATGGATCCAGACATCCACCCGATATGATCTAATCAACCGTCAAGTCTCCCCCATACCCAAGTTATCATTATTATCTGATATTTCAAGTATACAGTGTAACAAGAATAAATACAGTACATGATACGGGTAACATGATAACTGGACCTGAGCTCTGTTGATAGCATAGAACAATATAACGGGAACATGAACAATATAACAGGAACAATATAACAGGAAACGGGAACAATAGATGTGGGATTCCACATGTCGCATATCAACAGCTCTCATGTCCAGTAACGGGAAATCCATATTAGTAACAGGACACAATCATATAACATGAATACGGGAACATGGAACAATAATACATGTAATAAGTACGGTGATCCATACGACAAGCAGATAGAAACAACACAGACATGTGTAACTGTACTATGTACGCATGACAGAAATGTGTATGATGATCATGCTAATATGAAATGCAGTAGCCCGTGCAGTGATATGCCGAGAATCCATATAACGAGGATAACAATACATTACATAACGGTATCGGTGGGCTATGCCTACGAAATAACAAGTGTGCCGTGTCATAGTATCTGTGTAACATGCACAGGTAATAACAGTGATCAGTGTCTACTATCATGTACAGTGAACTACAGTATCCGTGTAGCCATAAGCATGCGTAGTGGTCGACGGTATCTTATAGTAACGGTGTCTAACATGCATGTCTAGTACCAGTGTAATGTCATAGTGTATCTGTGGATCAGTATGCATGTAACGTGACTGTGATACAGTACATGTCATAAGAGTGTACACCCGCGTGTCAGTGGCTGTGCAGGTCATGACTGTATTCGAATTGTCTATGTCAGTAGACCTAGCAGTATTCTAGGTCATTCCTATTCCAATGACTGTACGATTATGACCAGTGAATAATTAATAGTTACCGGATTTTATCCATAATCAATAATTAATAGGTCAATGTCACTAAACACAGTAAAATATAATGTATAAAAGAAAACACTCACTAACTAGCCACGGGAAGGTAGCTCTCGTTCCCACGATCGCAACGGATCCAGAATCGTCCAAATCGGAGTTCGGATACTCTCGATATCGCCCGAACGCTAAACCTAATCAAAATGGGATAAATATGTAAATAAAAATAATTCAAAATGTAATTAATAAATGGAGCAGGGGGTTTTATGTAAAAGTACCTGTAAGGGTTTTGGAGCAGGTTCGGACTGTTAATGGGTCGGGTTTGGATCCACAACCCAAACCCACTTAACTTATTGGTAAACGGGTTAACGGGTTTGGGGGGTATTGGGTCTCCCACTTATTGGGTATTGGGTTTGGGTCCTACCCAAACCCAATAAAGAAGCAGCAGCAGCAGCTCTTGCTGCTGCTGTAAGAGGAAGCCGGCCAGCAAGGCTGGCCGGCGGCGGCGGGGGCCCGCCGGCGGTGATCCCGGCCGCCGGCGGGCGGCCGTCAGGCCGGGGAGAGAGAGTGATAGAGATAGAGAGAGAGAGGGCCAGAAAAGGGGAGAGAGAGAAGGGGGCAGGGCAGCGGAGGGCTGCCCTGGACATGGCCGCGCAGCTGCGCGGCCATGGTGGCCACCTACCGCGGCCGGCGGCGGTCCGGGCCACCGGCGGCGGTTCAGGCCGATGGGGTGCCTGCATGAGAGGGGGGGAGTAGAGAGAGGAAAAGGAGAGAGAAGGCCCAAGGGCTGGCGGCCGGCCAGCCCGGCCATGCCGGCAGTGCTCCACCTCGCTCAGGCCGGCGACGGAGAGAGAGAGAGAGTTTGGAGAGTCTTGGGGAAAGAGAGGGAGTTTTTGAGAAGAATCCAGAGAGAGAGAGAAAAAGGATTTAAGGGGGAAAAAGAAAACGAAGAGGCGGTGGAGAGGAAGATTCGTGAAGAAGGAAGAAGAAAAGGAGAGAAAAAGAAAAAGAAAGGATTATTTTATTATTATTTTATTGGGCCGAAATTCGACAAGCTCCGAACGGTACCCAACAATTACAGAAAATAGAGAATATTATCCTGAGACGTAATATAAAGACAGTTTGAAGAAATTCGATCCGGTTTGCAAATTAAAAATCCCGGAAGGTATCGCCGATACCGGGAGACACCGGTTTGGCCGGATTTTCGATAAATTCAGAAAATCCCTGAAAATACCCTAACGTAGAGAACACGATTCTAAGACACATAGTGAAAGCGGCATCTCAAAATACAAGTCTGTTTGTGAAATAAAAATCGTAAAGCCGGTTATCGGTATCAGTCGATACCGACTACGGAGATTTTCCAAAATAATCCAAAAAAATGCCAAAAAATCCTAAAAAATCTAAAATATTAGAAAATGATTTTTAAAACTGAAATCAGCTTAATCGGACTACCATGGATATCAAATCAATTTTATACGCCGTATCGCGTACCGATACTGTGATACGTACATCAGGGATCAGGGGGTTACATTTCTCCCCGCCTTACAAAAAATTTCGTCCTCGAAATTTTCATTCAAGTGTGAGACCAATATTTTTAACCCCAAAGCCGAATTGTTACGGGTCCACGACACTTCCGCTGCGCACTCTGCTATCTATAAGGAACTCGGGATGGAGAAGTATGGCAGTGAACTAATCCTAATGGATGGGAAGCAAGACGATGCAAGGGAAGCGAGAAGAAAATCGAATGTTCTGGTTGACAACTGGAAAAAAAGGAAAGAATACAAACGAGTCAAGGAATGAATTGTCAAGGTCATGGTATTCTTGTACTCGTTGCTGGAATCTCAAATTCAGATACAGACCAGTTAATCTGAACCTGATTGTACTATTGGTAAGAGCCCGAGGATTGACCCAGGTGGTTACCCACACCAGGTGTGAACCTCAGCTCTGATACCACTATGTAACGCCCCGATCCCGCAGGTACGAGGACGTTATGGCGACGTACATACGCGAGGTGAAAACACCCTCACGCGTACGTTAAGCCTCAGTACAGGACATAGTCTCCATATACATAAGAATTCCAGCATGAAATAAGTACAAGAATACCTGCAGAAGAGGTTAGCGATCATAACAGATATGAAAAAGAGGAACAAATAAGATAACAGAAATATATCACTAAGATACCTATGAATAGTCCCGATGAGGAATCTCCCATGTGACTCCAAGGCACTTTCTGAAGCTACGGTAACTCGGATCTCCAACCTAGGCATGCAAACCCAGGGTCGTCAGAAAGCGACCTAGTGAGTGGTAAAATGAAGGAGGCAGTAATATATACAATAGTAATACAAGCACGATAATAATATATAATACATAATGTTGGACTAGTGATACACCAGATAATAAGGATATAATAAGTAGTAGAAATATTGATAAACATGTCATCTTTTATTACCACCACTACCTAGCCGGTTACCATCGGGTCATGTCTATAGTCGTGTCCAGTTTATATCATAAATACTGTCGTCTAGTGGTGACGTGATAGACGTGTACAGGCAGATGGGCCTATGCAGTGTAATCACTATACGGTGTGGTGTATATACAGTAGTGATGTCTGCTCTACAGAAAGCATCATATATGCAATGCAGAACATGCGTAGTATACCACCACAGAAAGAGTAACATGTACATGAGTAGGATGCCACCACAGAATGTATAGCATGAAACAGGTAAGGTAATAACATATACATGTAACATGATAACGGCGAAATGGTCGGGTACAGGAACATGTACAACTAAACAATAGAATACATGTATCAGGCAAGTTATGTTATTTATACAATAGTAGCAATCAGTACCACCTGGTATTATAATCAATCTCTTCCAGTGTCCCATACCACTGGCAGTTCATACTGGAGCCCGCACTCCAGTCGAACCCATCCGGACATGACATACGGGTACCATTATCCAAACGAGAGAGTGACCAAATAACAAGTGTTCCCGACGTCACTATTGTGTATACTGTTTTATTATGTTAATTGGAAACCCATGGTCGAGAAACTCTTATCGGGTGGGTGTATCCCGTGCATACCCGGGACAACGACCTTAAACATACCCCTGGCTGCTGAGACCAGGGCCAGCCCGCTAGAGCTGTAACATGTAACGGGAATCTCAATGAGCTAAAACAATAACGGGATGCTCATGAGTAACAGACGGTAGCCAGCACTATCCCATCCCCTGCAGTGGGACAAACAATGGATCCAGACATCCACCCGATATGATTTAATCAACCGTCAAGTCTCCCCCATGCCCAAGTTATCATTATTATCTGATATTTCAAGTATACAGTGTAACAAGAACAAATACAGTACATGATACGGATAACATGATAACTGGACCTGAGCTCTGTTGATAGCATAGAACAATATAACGGGAATGGGAACAATATAACAGGAACAATATAACAGGAATAATATAACGGGAAACAGGAACAATAGATGCGGGATTCCACATGTCGCATATCAACAGCTCTCATGTCCAGTAACGGGAAATCCATATCAGTAACAGGACACAATCATATAACATGAATATGGGAACATGGAACAATAATATATGTAATAAGCACGGTGATCCATACGACAAGCAGATAGAAACAACACAGACATGTGTAACTGTACTATGTACGCATGACAGAAATGTATATGATGATCATGCTAATATGAAATGCAGTAGCCCGTGCAGTGATATGCCGAGAATCCATGTAACGAGGATAACAATACATTACATAACGGTATCGGTGGGCTATGCCTACGAAATAACAAGTGTGCCGTGTCATAGTATCTGTGTAACATGCACAGGTAATAACAGTGATCAGTGTCTACTATCATGTACAGTGAACTACAGTATCCGTGTAGCCATAAGCATGCGTAGTAGTCGACGGTGTCTTATAGTAACGGTGTCTAGCATGCATGTCTAGTACCAGTGTAATGTTATAGTGTATCTGTGGATCAGTATGTATGTAACGTGACTGTGATACAGTACATGTCATAAGAGTGTACACCCGCGTGTCAGTGGCTGTGCAGGTCATGACTGTATTCGAATTGTCTATGTCAGTAGACCTAGCAGTATTCTAGGTCATTCCTATTCCAATGATTGTACGATTATGACCAGTGAATAATTAATAATTATCGGATTTTATCCATAATCAATAATTAATAGGTCAATGTCACTAAACACAGTAAAATATAATGTATAAAAGAAAAACACTCACTAACTAGCCACGAGAAGGTAGCTCTCGTTCCCACGATCGCAACGGATCCAGAATCGTCCAAATCGGAGTTCGGATACTCCCGATATCGCCCGAACGCTAAACCTAATCAAAATGGGATAAATATGTAAATAAAAATAATTCAAAATATAATTAATAAATGGAGCAGGGGGTTTTATGTAAAAGTACCTGTAACGGGTTTTGGAGCGGGTTCGGACTGTTAATGGGTCGGGTTTGGATCCACGACCCAAACCCACTTAACTTATTGGTAAACGGGTTAACGGGTTTGGGGGGTATTGGGTTTCCCACTTATTGGGTATTGGGTTTGGGTCCTACCCAAACCCAATAAAGAAGCAGCAGCAGCAGCTCTTGCTGCTGCTGTAAGAGGAAGCCGGCCAGCAAGGCTGGCCGGCGGCGGCGGGGGCCCGCCGGCGGTGATCCCGGCCGCCGGCGGGCGGCCGTCAGGCCGGGGAGAGAGAGTGATAGAGATAGAGAGAGAGAGAGGGCTAGAAAAGGGGAGAGAGAGAAGGGGGCAGGGCAGCGGAGGGCTGCCCTGGACATGGCCGCGCAGCCGTGCGGCCATGGTGGCCACCTACCGCGGCCGGCGGCGGTCCGGGCCGCCGGCGACGGTTCAGGCCGATGGGGTGCCTGCATGAGAGAGGGGGAGGAGTAGAGAGAGGGGAAAAGGAGAGAGAAGGCCCAAGGGCTGGCGGCCGGCCAGCCCGGCCATGCCGGCGGTGCTCCGCCCCGCTCAGGCCGGCGACGGAAAGAGAGAGAGTTTGGAGAGTCTTGGGGAAAGAGAGGGAGTTTTTGAGAAGAATCCAGAGAGAGAAAAAGGATTTAAGGGGGAAAAAGAAAATGAAGAGGGGGTGGAGAGGAAGATTCGTGAAGAAGGAAGAAGAAAAGGAGAGAAAAAGAAAAAGAAAGGATTGTTTTATTATTATTTTATTGGCCCGAAATTCGACCAGCTCCGAACGGTACCCAACAATTACAGAAAATAGAAAATATTATCCTGAGACGTAATATAAAGATGGTTTGAAGAAATTTGATTCGGTTTGCAAATTAAAAATCCCGGAAGGTATCGCCGATACCGGGCGACACCGGTTTGGCCGGATTTTCGATAAATTCAGAAAAATCCCCGAAAATACCCTAACGTAGAGAACACGATTCTAAGACACATAGTGAAAGCGGCATCTCAAAATACAACTCCATTTGTGAAATAAAAATCGTAAAGCCGGTTATCGGTATCGGTCGATACCGACTACGGAGATTTTCCAAAATAATCCAGAAAAATGCCAGAAAATCCTAAAAAATTAAAAATATTAGAAAATGATTTTTAAAACTGAAATCAGCTCAATCGGACTATCACGGAGATCAAATCAATTTTGTACGCCGTATCGCGTACCGATACTGTGATACGTACATCAGGGATCAGGGGGTTACACTTCATGTGACCTTTCTTGCAGAAATAACATGTATTGTCACTCCCTGGTGCTGGATTATTGTTGTTAGCTGGAATGATCTTCTGATTTTCCTTCTGATGTCCTTTCTGATTTTCATTTTTCTTTGAGCCTCCTTTCTTAAAACTTTTCTTATTGGCAGCATTAATGGAGAGTTTCTTCATACCTGACTGAAGAGTCAAGTGTGCTGATTTAGCCTTACCTTTCTTATGACGCTCTTCTTTAGCAACACATATGGTAATCAGATCATTCAAACTCCATTCCTTTTCTTGACTCTGGTAGTGAACCTGAAGAATCTCAAAGCTTTTCAGGAGAAAAAAATACCGTCAAGTGAACTATCAGGTTGTCATCAATAGATAAACTAAGCTCCCGAAGCTGAAGAACTAGTTTGAAAATCTTGAAGATAAGCATCCTCACACTTTCACTTTCGTCATATTTTAGGGAAAAAAAGTTGGCACAGACAACTATATTGCATGTTCTTGACAGACCTTTCAAACTGATGCTTGATGACTATAAGCAAATCTTTAGCGTTCTCCTTCTCAGGAATTCCACCACTCATAATAGGGTCTATAAAAGACTTAATTAGGAGAATGCTCATCTTGTTGGCATTAACCCATTTGTCAATGGATACCTGAGTTGCTGCCTTCTGAGCATCAGTAACTGTTTGGTCAATAATGGGCTTGTCCTCAGTTAGTACAAAATCATACTCAAGACAGCCCAATATTATTTAGAGTTTCATCTTCCAGGTTAAATAGTTTGATTCTGTCAAGTTCTCTATTCCAGTCAAGTGTCTCTGGATTAAGGTAGGATTCATAACTTCAATAGAAATAAATAGTAGAGTAGATTAATATTCACTATGCATAATAAACTTATGTGAATATATTTACAGTAATTATTTACTGTCATGAGCTTATCCGGGATTAGGATAGTCGAGTCAGAGTGCGATTGTGTTCATAGTTTAAGTCTTTCCACTCTGCGGGTCAGATAATCAATAATTTAATCTTGCCTTTAGGGAATGACTAATTATGATTGCACCCAATTGATGATAAAATCATGCTCAAGACTAAACTGATCACGTTTGGTTCAATTACAGACACTTCCTATCCTTTGGGTTTAGGGTTATCCTAATCTTTCTGACACGTATAGTCTGTCTTGGCCGACTAGGTTACCCATAAATTCTATAGTAATCTTTAGGTAATATATAAAACTTTAGGTAACTTAGCATCATTATCAATCTTAATAGGTCACAAATAGGGAATCCCAAAATAAGAGTAAAACAGAATATGTTACTAAATAGTCTACCTTTGGGCAAATTTATTAAGTCATATTAACTTTTACTCAAACGATCGTTAGTTTGATCTCACATAAACCCCGTTGGAGATACTGTACTTTATCAATAAAACTTTAGTGAAAACCTTAAACTTTAATTGAACACATGCAACAATGTTCACATTCACAACTTGAGCAGAAATAATATTCAACTAAAGAGGTGCATTGTAGATAGTAAATTATTAAACTGAATACACTTTTGCTCATTTAACTAAACTCATTATATTCGATGTTTATACCCCATTGACAAAAAGCTATGATCTCCATGAAGTTCTAGCCAGAATCTGGTCCAATTTTATGTACACAGGTTTTTTTTTTAAAAATCCACACAATATATGGCAAATTGCACAAATCCTTTAAACATTAAGAGCAAAATTGTACAAATCCCTAAGCAACAGGATATAAATTTGTAGGCATACATATTAATTTGCAGGCATACATATTCTTTAAAAAACTGATACCATCAAATCCTTTAAACATTAAATATACAGGCATACATATTAATTTACATACAAATCCTTTAAAAAATTATACCACCAAATCCTTTAAATGTTAAATATGCCGCCATACATATTAATTTGCATAGAAATCTTTTAAAAAACTGATACCACCAAATCTTTTAAATATTAAATATGCAGGCATGCGTATTAATTTACATTCAATTACCAAATCCTTTAAATGTTAAATGTGCAGGCATACATATTAATTTGCATACAAATCCTTTTAAAAACTGATGCCACCAAATCTTTTAAATATTAAATATGCAGGCATGCGTATTAATTTGCATACAAATCCTTTAAAACTGATACCACCAAATCCTTTAAACATTAATTATGCACGAGCCCCGAGAACGAGCTGGGGCGTGACATGGCATGCGGGCATACAAATCCTTCCAAAAAAAAAACTGATACCACCATACCCTTTAAACATTAAATATGCAAATTCACGCTATTTATAGAATTAAGGCCGAGGGGGGGATAATTTCGCATGAGCCACGAGAATGAGTAGGGGCGTGACATGGCATGCGGCGTGCGAAGGGTGAAATCAAGGCAAAGAAAAAAAAAATCATTAGATCCATTAGTTACTAATGTATTAATAACTTCGATCTGTTCTTTTCAATTCAGAGCAATGGTATAGAAATCACGAAAAACAATCGAAGAGGGAAAACTCAAAATAGAACTGTACGTGTGGATCTAAGGTTTCAATATAATAGTGCTCAAATAAAAATAATAATAATCATACATGATTAGATCTCAAAATATAGATAGCATAGTAAGGTTCTGATGCTACTTGTTAGATTTAATGCCAATAAAGCATGATTAATCGTCTTTATTATGCATAGATATCAATATCATATATAACAGATCTTGAGATGGGGTTTTAGATAACATACCTCTTTGAGGGATGATGAACTGTTCCAGATCTAAATTGCTGTTATAGAGAACGAGATAGAGAACCTTCTCTCTACTTGATCTAGCCTCCTATGCGTAGAGATCAATGCATGGCCGCAGAGAGGGACTTCCTCTCTATATATCTCTTTAATTAGTGGCCTTCTTATAATGCCCCTAAACCTAATAAGAGAGTAGTATTAGATCCCACATATCTTTACAACTTATAGCACCTATTAGACACACTTAATATATTGACTAATATAAATTGTACGTGTGTCATGATATGAGATAAGAAATAGGGTATGAATCAAATCAGGAAATGTCTTACACATGAGCCTCTCCACTGCCGCCATTGATGGGGGAGTGGGAAGCGAGGGAGAGTGGGTGTGGGTCTGTTTGTTTGCGGGGAAATTTTTAAGATCTGGAAGCCGGTAGCGTGCAGAGCGGGAAGCTTGAGAGGGGGTTTTGTCACTTTGTGAATGAAATTCTTTCACATGTATTGTTGTTTCCAAGGGATTGGGATTGGATTATGGACGCGGGTAGTAATTGGTCCCGATAACCAGAATTTGGGGTTGGGACTTGGGGATTAAGAAGTGATTTTTTATTCTTTTCTTTGAGTAATATAACATGCAAATCGAATTGTCATATATTTCATAGAGTCGAAGTTGGTATCGGAAGTTGGTTTGGCACATTTGTAGTTGTTTCAAGTGTTAGAAATTTTATCCCTATTTTCTTTTAAATTAAAACATATAATAATTAAAACTTAGCACAAATCAAATTAAACATGTATCAATTATTAAACATGCAACGAAATTAAAATAAATATTAAGATTGATGGCCTGGGAGATGTAGTCATGCGACACACTGTCTTAGAAGACAAATATTCGGCTCTCTCATTCAGACATCGAATTGGCCCCGTCAACTAGCGGTAAAGATTTCCCGAAATCACCAGCACCTGAGCTCTGATGCTAGCACCAGGCCTCTGCTCAGATTCAGAATGGTTGCCCAAAAAATAAAAAAAAAAGAGAAGAAAATTTAATTTAGGTTGAACCCCTTCTCACGAAGAGTAAACCTCAAAAGAAATTTCAGAGAGAAAGAAGAGAAAATGAGAATTGTGTGTTGAGAACTGAGTTAAGGTTTTATTTATAGCCTTAGAACTTCAGTTGTTGTAACAACTCCATCAGAAAATCCGAACAGTTGAGAAATTTGCTCAACTGACTTAGATCCTGAGACTTGGTCTATATTTGACTTGGTCAAAATGCTTTAAATGAAAACTTTTTATATTGATTTTAATTCAAAAATCCAACAGTTCCCCCCCAAAAGATTAAGTTTTAGGGAAGACAGAACAAAACAACACGATGTAAATACATCAAAAACACAAATCAGAAAACATAAAACATAAATAAATCGGGCAAACTCATACTGTGGGTTCAGGGTAAATAACTTACGACCTTGAATTTACCTTTAGTGAATTCATCGCCACTTGAGACACATAATGGACTATGCCTTGAATTATGCCTCTTTAATCAGATATTGATGGAAGACACACACATAGTAAGTCATCATCATTGAGGAAGCGGGTTGAGCATTAATGACCATGCTCACAGTAACCTACTCATGAGAGTTTCTAGGGCCAGCTCTGCCTCCCAAACGCGGTCGTCACGGTTTCTCTCATGTAGGTAAGTCCTCCAAGGGTACTACAACCAGATGATATACCCTCCACACTACATGCGTTGAACTTATTAAGAGTTTAACTCAACTTTACCTAACTGTATCATAAGAGCATCGTCACCATAGAGAAGGGATTGTAGCTACAACGCTACATATATGATATAAATATATCTGGGTTGATGCTCTACACGAGTATCACCAGTCCAGCTTGTTACTACCACATTGAAGCTCTTTCATGGAACCAGCTCCCAATCAAGCAGGTTAGGTTCCCGCTGTCGGTGAGCTCTACCATGGGTTTAACCCCATCTGTAATATTCTAATTGAGTATTACCCCCCAAAAAAATTAAATAAAAAAATTGCAGGCGCTGGGATCGAATCCGGTCCCCAGCAAGGGAGAGGAGAGAATAGACCATAATGCCACATTGGCTTGTAGTTTTAAAAGCACTCGAAATTAAATTTGAACCAAATAAGCTAGTCAACTCATATTTTCATATTTAAACCGAATTTTTCTTGAGATTTTTAGCAATCTTCAATCCTTATCTAAACTACTAAATCAAGTAGTTTAAACCTAACTGAAATTCAAATATTAAAATCTCTAATAATCAATATAAAAACCTATACATTTTCTCCTTTCTTCTACCTTAAGAGAAAACCCTAACCCAAACTCTCCCCACTTCCCTCTTCCCTTTTCCTCATGTGGATCGTGATTGAACAGGATCTCGAGGTGCAGAGGTTGAAGTGAGGCTAGGGAATCAAATCCAAGTAAGTAAATCGGTTTTCCATAATTAATATGATACAAATAGTTTATTCAATATCATGTCTATACAATGGTCATCCATGTATTTTTATACATAAAAAAATCCAATTAAAAATCCAACTAAAATACATGTAAGAATGTACAAATACATATCTTAATTTACACCTTTTTTTTGGAATTTTTACAATCAAGGATTTCAAAAAAAAGGGGAACACTGTTCCCTGCTCTTGGCCATGGCCGAGAGCAGGAGAACTGCACAGTCCTGATCTGTATAGTTCAGGGCAAGACCAGAACTGGGTTTGGCTGGCCCTGGCTTGGCCGGGTTTGGGCTGCACCGGGGGCAGACCTTTGTGCACAGTTCCAAAAAAAAAAATTCAGTATCCAGGCCCATTGGCCTGCATCCCAGCCCAATCTGCATGGGCCTGCATCTCCTGGATCCATGCCCATATAGTAGAACCCGACCGAGCTGAGAAAAATCCAGACCCGTTATAACCTGTAGGAAAATAATTAAAACAATTAGTTAAAAATATAAAAAAATAGAGAAAAATCTAAATAATAGTTTACAATACTTCTACAAACTATAATAAAAATTTCAGAGGAATAGCAATATAAATTAAATCAAATCACCCCCTTTAAAGTCATATTTTCTTAATGGTAAATTCAGACTTGTTAAGAAATTTAATGTTATAAAGCCTTTAAAAACCCCACAAAAAATAAAAAAATAAAAAATGGTTTAAATTAAACCTATTAATTTCATATAATGCAGAGGACTATATTCCCAACTTTAAGCTAATAAATCAAGATTTAAAAACCCTTTATCCACTAAAATAGAACATTCTTTTAAAAAAAATCCTAACAATTTCTATTGAAATAATTTATGCAGATTTATTGGGATACTAAGATTTCAGTACTTTAGACTTGTGATCAAGCTCAAGTGAGTGTTTTTTCCTCCTTCAGTTAAACAAGAATTTTTGTGATAAATAATTTTATCTAGTTATTTAATTATGCTATAAAGGTGATTTAAATAATTAGGCTAGTTTTCTAGTATTTAGAAATTTTATAGTTTCATGAATTACCTTCATGTACTACCTGTAGTATATTTATGTATTTCTGCATGTAACAAAATTCACCTATTCTTAGTAATAAATCTACATGATCACTACATTGACTAGGACTATGACACTACAACTCACCAGATAACATTTGTGACATCTACCTGATGACTATCATGTCCATGTTACCAACTACTGAAAAAATATAGTTATACGGTAACAACCTCGTCCTGCTTATCCTGTTCACCGACATATATATCCTATTATACATGTATAATGATTACACAATTGATGTTGTTACCGTTGTCATTACCGAGTTATCCTAGTAAATTTATGTAATATGTACATTAAATAATCTTGATAACTAATGATATGATAGTACTCAACTTAAACTGGGATTGAAAAAATTGATGGAGGAGACAATGCCTGTATTTTGGGTGGACATAGGATATAGGTTGCGCAGTCGAAAGAGGGTTCCACTGCAGGGTTCCCGTGGGGTGACTGACACCCCGTTCTATTCTTGTTCTTGTTATACATGTTATACATATTACCTAACTTGTTATACATGTTACCTGACTACTTTGCGTTAAGGTCTGGTTCAACACCAGGAGTCTGGGCTGTGGTCCCGGGTATGCACAGGACCCACCTAAAACACAGACAATATCTCCAACCAATCAGTTTCAATAACTTAGGATCTCGATTGGCACGTGTCGTAGGCATATTATGGGATGCGTTTATTACATGTGTCAATTGGTGTTCGCTGACATAATTAAAAATGAAAACTGAATTCTTATATTGACATTATAAACTGAACCTGACATGTGCATGCATATTATGATACATATTTGATTATACTCATGACCTGATGTATACCTGACTATAATACTGACTGACTTAGTTACTATTCATTTATGTTTGGCATGTTATTTCAACCTTATCATGTATATATCTTTCTTAGTATGCTCACACATTACATGCACATGCACCTTCTCCTTTTATTTTATCACTCATTGGGTCGCTTATTGACGACCATGAGTTTGCTATGCTCAGATCCAGATCCGGGGATATCGCAAGACCAGGAGTACTTTGAGCGCGTTGCGAATCTCCAGTAGACCATCATCAGTTCATTCATGAGAACTTTTTAGTATTTATTTTTTTTCTATTCCTGTTATGCTTATAAGAAGTGAACTTTTAAGACATTATTGTACTTGCTTCTGAATTCTGAAATAAATTGTGAACCTTATGTTTAGATTTAATACATTGAGGCTTAGCGTATTTATTTTGAGAATATGTCATCACTCTCGTCTTGTACCTAATTGTGTGTATTTTAAGAAGTGGGGTGTGACAGAGTTTTTTTGATATCAGAGCTAGGTTATTTAGAGTGTATAATTAAGTTAATAGCCAAGCTCTTACCGACAATGTTAAAAATCATACGTTCCAGCTACAAGTACAATGATATTTATTACATTTGAGACCTATTTATATATTTTTCTAAATCTTATTTTGATTTTCAGAGCAATGGCCCAACGACCTCCCTCCTCCTGCATTGCTACTCATAATGAGACCACTGATTTGATGGTAGTACTCCATAACATGATGAAGTCTCAACAGGAACAAATGACACTCCTTCGAAATGGATTGTTGGCAGCTCAATAGATGGCCACGGCGGCCATAAAGAGGTCAATGGCACCTCAGGCCAAAGCCCAGGAACATCTTCGACTTCAGGAGATTGCAGCCGACCACCTTTACCAGTACAGAGAAGCCGTTGGATGCGGACCAATGGTTGGTTGATATGAACAACCTCCTTAATGTAGCTCGTCTTCCCAAGGACGATCAAGTCGAGGTGGTCAAGGTTCAACTGACAGACGTGGCTCGGACATGGTGGCTTGCAGAGGAAGAGTGGTTGGAACAACCAATCGCTTGGGAGCAATTCATGGATAGTTTCTATGAGAGGTTCTTTTCCAAGACAGCTCGAAGGGAAATGGAGCGACAGTTCATCAACCTGCAACAGGGGAGTCGAAGCATTGATGAGGACGCTGCAGAATTCTTAAGGTTGAGCCGGTTCGCTCCATACATGGTGGCAGAGGAGGAAGACCAGGCTAACCATTCCAGTAGGGTCTGAGGTTGGACATTCAGAAGCTATTGGTTACACAACCACTGGGGACTTACTCTCAGGTTCTCAGTGTTGCCCATAACTTAGAGCAAGTGGTAGAGAAGGAGAATAAGAGTAGGGTGTAGACAAGGCCACTGAAGCGACCCTTTGACCAGGTGATTAAGGGGCCTTCATCCAGGTTCGGTGGTTCTCCATAGAACAAGCAACAATTTACTCTTCCCCACGGGCATTTGTTTGCGGGTTTTGTTAGCTGCTGGTCATGGCCCAAAGGCCATTTGCCCTATTTTTGATGATAACAAATCATATGTAGTTATGTTTCTAATAATTTTGTTTAAATAAGTTTCAGGTTAACACCATGTTGCATTTCGGCTCCATCGCAAGACTCACATATTTGAAAGCCAAGAAGATGTCGATCTCTGAGCCTAGGCACATAGAAGAGCTCAAGAATCAAGTTTGCAAGAGAAGACTATACAAGATTTGTATTTTTGCCTTTTGCTTTTTAGATAAGATTTATAGTTGTTTGTTAAAACCAGGATGATATGGGTTGATAGCTCTTGAGATTGACACACACACACACACGCATACACATTTTTCATATTCCCAAGTGCTTTTGAAGAGAGTTCAAAACTTTTCTCTTTTCTGTTTTCAAAATCAAGTTTCAGAAAAACGAGTTTCGAAAAAACTGATTTTTGATTTAGAAAAGTATTTTTACAAAATATAGTTCTATCTTTATTTTGTGTTGATTCATGATCATACACCGATTCTATCTAGTCCTAAAAACTTTATTTTATATTTAAGATCAAAGTATAGTTTTGTCGAAAAATGATTGGTTTCAAAAAGATCTTCAAAACATGTTTCTGGCGCAGGGTCAGTCGACTGATCGGTCGACCGTAGACAGAGCAGAATTGCTCTATCGGTCGATCGACATGCACAAGACTTCTTTGAAGTGCTTTGTGTGCACTTTGATCGACCGACTGCGAGAGCTTTGCTCTCGATTTGGTCATGGTCGACCGACAGAGAGCTTTGCTCTCTTGTTGGGACAAACAGTCGACCGACCGGTCGATCGCTATCCCAATCAGAAATCTGACTGTTGGCGGTCGACCGGTCGATCGCTATCCCAATCAGAAATCCGACTGTTGGCGGTCGACCGGCCGATCGACTGACAGAAGGATTTCCTTCTGATTTTTTTTCCTAACGGCTGGTTTTTTGTTTATCTTTTTCTGAGATGATGCCAAATGCGGAACTTTCTCTGTTGGCACTTATGGATCTAAACTACAAAGTCAACACAAATACTAAACAAAGAAGGATTAAGTTAAACAAATAAATATACTTGCAAAAAGGAAATCAAATCTCAGAAAAGTTTAGACAAACGCAAACACGAGAGATTTATCCTAGTTCGATCCTCGTGACCTACATCCAGTCCCCAAGCCACCTGATAGGTAGTAAAAAATGCATAAGTGTCATCACATTTACTATCACATTTTCATATTTATTCATATAATCATGCACTATTAACTAATATTTTATTATTTATTGTGTGCAGGCCTTGAGTAATAAAAATAAAGGAATAAAGCCTTAAAAGAAGCCCAAAAACCCATGTTCAAGCCCAATGCAAAAGTTGCAATTATCAAATGTCAAAATTGCAATTATAAGGGTAATAGTTCCAAATACTAAAAGAAGAGGGAAAGATAGACTTCTATTCAACCCTAAATGCTTGCAGGATGAGGATAAAAGCCAAAGAAGAGAGTGCAAAGATAACAAATTCGTTGTTAAAAGATATTGGAAGATTTGGATTTAGGGTAACTTGCTTCCCAAGTTATCCCGAAATCTCAAAATAAAGAGTCAGGATACAGCTTCCAGACGGATAAACCCAGATGGACGGACCAGAGGAGGCAAAGCGCGTGGCCAGCCTACAATACTTGGCCGTGGAAACGCGGCTTTGGCCGCGTTTCCGCGGCAATCTGGATGAGACTGGGCAACTGTTTTCTTGGAGGAATCGTACTGGGACTCTACTTCCTTCTGCACCATTAAATACCCCTGCAGAGCAACAGAGAAGGGCGTCCAGCGCAGTACAGAGCTAAATCTAGGGTTTTTCTTAGGCTTTGTAGTTTGTAAATTAGGTTTTTTTCTTTGTAATTTTTTATTTTTCCTTTATGTAACTGAGAGTAGAGGATGCTTTCATGGAGGAAGGAGTTCATGCTTGTACTGAGGTGACATCGGTGTAAGTCAAACTTTTCTTCCATTGTTAATAGAATCAACTCAAGGTTTGTTTTTGTTATTTTATTCTTGTTTTGTTTTTGTTATTTTATTCTTGTTTTATTTTTGTTCTTCTATTCTTGTTTTATTCTATTTTTGTTTCTCTCTGATGTCTTGCAAACCATGAGATCTGATCGCTTCGAGACTGCTTAGCCGAAGAAGTGCCCTTGATGGCCAATGGCGATGAACAGATCCTATATGCCATGCTTGAATGCCTTTAAAAATAAGGTAAGTCGTTGCAACGGATCAAAGGTAAACAGGGCAGAAGAAGTAGGTACGTGTTTTTTTTAGTTTATAATTTTCTTTTCTTTCTTTAGTTTAGATAACCAACTCCACATCTTTCCAATTTCTTTCACACTTCTCATTGTAAATACCACACTTCTCATTGAAAATACCATTGTAAATAACAAAATAAATAAAAAAAGAGATAACTTACTAAACAAGCTTCCATCGCTAGTCCCTCCCTGAGGATCACGACCCGCATAGCCATTGCTACAGCGGATAGAATTGAGCACCTTGCACAACCTTTTCTTAAATCTAAAATTTTGTATTCTTGTGTTCAGGAAAATTTCAATCAAAATTTTGGCGCCGTTGCCGGGGAGGGACGGTAAGTTATTCTCTAAAAAAAAAAATTATTGATTTATTTATTATTTTTGTTTGCAGGTTCGGAGAACAGGAAATCTAACAGCAGCAAAGGACATATAGCAACTCTGTGCCTCTGCCCTCGAAGGCAGAGCAGCAGAGCCTACTACAGAGCCGCGTTTCCGCGGCCTAAGTAGTTCACTACTCACTCTGTTTTCTGCAGGTTGCTGCAAATTGCAATATTTGTTTACTGCTCTGTTAACTTTTCTCTGTGATCACCCTGCACACTGCTAATTAATTAATAGTAACCTATTTGTTGAAAAAATTAAAAAAAATTAGACTCTTGCATATAGGCACGTGTTTATTTAATTTTTTTAATTTTTGTTGAAGAGTGCTGGAGACAAGGTACGTTCGCATTGCATATAGACTAGGAAGCACCCTTGGCTGATTTTCTGTTTTGAGTGAATATTTGTCTACTGCTTTACACATGCACTAAATTGATTTAAGGGCTTGTCCTATAAATAAGATAAGGTAGGGATTTCATCACCCTTCCTTGGCCCACAAACAATCTCCTCACTCACTAACCCAAGCCTAACTAAAAATTAGTAGACGTTGGCCCTAGGGACATCTCGGACTCAATTAGGAGATTATCCTAAGGGGGAACAGTGTTGGAATTTGACTCCTGCCAAATCAGTGTCTAGGAAGGGGATTGAGGGCCGAAAGCCCGAAAATTGGTGGTTATTTAATTAAGAATGTCTTTGACGGAAAACCTCCCACCAATCTTGCCCTGACCTGGCTGATTAACTTGTTGTCAAAGTCTGCACCCTACCTCCCGTGGACAGTCTAACCAGTTAGGAGTCGTATAGGTCATAGGTCTACCCTAACTTAGGTTAAAATTTTTCTTTTTTTTGTTTGCTTATTTGTTTGTTTTCTTTTTCTTTGTTTGTGTTTGTGTGATATGGCATATAACAACAATTTTTTCAATTTTAATCCATATTACACACCAACCTCTTTTTCGGATATTACCAACCCGGCATATCATAACTTTGACCAACCTAGTGTGCCGGAATGGTCTTATCCGAATGAATATAACCCATGCCCCCCATCTTATGACCATAATTTCCACAACGATTTCAACTCTTCACAGAGTTCATGGGGTTTCGCTTCCCCCGAGTCCAATTTTCAACCAACTTGTCCTCCGTATCCACCTTGTCCACAATATTTTCAAGATTCATACTCAGATCCACCCATTCAGAATAGAAAACCATCTATCTTGAAAATGATGAGTATGCATGAGTCCAAGAAACAACCACCATCAATCTTAGACATGATGATGCGTGAGTCCAAGCAACAGTTACAGAATCTGACTGACTCACAATTTTATCATGATTGTCCCAACAATACTTCCTCTTTTCAAGTCCAATCACAAAATGATGCACCAATCGATTATGAAAAGATGCTTGAAGCCATAACTCAGGCTAGATTAGCTCGTAATCATAAAATAGATATGATGGTTCAATCTTTACGTTCTCACCGTTCGGCCATTTCTGATATCGCTAACCATTCTGTTAGAGCCGACGAGCCACGTTGTTTTGGACAACAAGATTCTAATTCAGTACCATCATTTGAACTTGCCAAAACTCCAATTTTTGATAGTTTGGCAAGTTATTCCTTTCCTGAAATAGAACTTGAGCGTGAATATGATCATGATCTCCCACTTGGTGATTCAATTCTACTTCCTGATTCAATAATGACTCCGGTATCTTCACCTAATTTTACTTTTCCCGAGTCAACATTGGATCCTGTGCCAATTCATCATGAAATTGAATCACCCATTTTTGATGATCATATTGAACTTGATCAATTTTATAATTTTGAAAGTCCCATGGATAAATTGGCAAGTTCTCATTTTTATGATATTGAACTCAATGAGATATGTGACCTGGATTCTCAAATCTGTGATCAAGTTCAAATTCCCGAATCATTATTGACTCCTGTTTTGTTACCCAACTTAGGTAATCTTTTAGAGTCAGTTTTGATTCCCACACCTATCATTCCTGAACTTGAATCACCAATATTGAGTCACATTCCATTGTGGGAAAATGATTGTGGACTTGAGTTTCAACTTCTTGACTTGGACACACTTCTTGAACCGAGCTCGACTCCTAAACCCTTACTTGATTTAAGTTTCTTTCCTGAGTCGGTATTCGTTCCCATACTTCTGACGTCCAAGTAAATCATTCCATCTTTTCACACTCCATTTTGGGACAAGGCGGTTGACATAATTGACTCTGAAAATAATTATGAAATTTGAAAATTTAATGGGGTGGAATTGTTAAAAAATGATAATACATACATTTTAGTGGGTTATACAAGAGAAATTTCTGGTGGGTTCCTCCGAATACCACATTATCTTGATTGGGTAGCAACGCTTGGCCCAATTAGACCACCACCGGAACCACCACCTTGAGGTAACATCTGCCTTCCCTTTCTTCTTTTTCATGCATATATGCATACATTCATACATTGAGGACAATGCATGAGATAAGTGTGGGGGGAGGCTTTACTAACATACTAACATAGGTAGATACTAATAAAAAAAATTTTAAAAAAAACAAAAATTTAAAAAAATTGAAAAAGGGATAATATTTTGACTTATCTTTTGAAAGAAATCTAAGTTAGTCTTAAGAATTAGAAAAATCATGATAAGGATTTCTAAAAACTTGGTCAAAATAAATAAATTGTTGAATTTTTAGGTATAGGAGGAAAAATTGAATAATTAATTAGTCTTAATTTTTACCTTAATGAAATGTGCATACCTAATTCACTTACACATCTAGGATTCTAAAACAAAGACTCTTGTGCCTTATAAAAAAAAATAATACTAAAAAAAACAAAAAAATTCACTGATTAAGCTAGATACATGTGCCTCAAGAAGCATACGTATTCACGCCTAAAAGTGATTTTATAAATAAAGTACTTAGTTTTGTGGCCTAGTTCACTCGAATCCTTAAGTCCGTGGGGTGTTTTCTCACCCGGTGCCCTAAAACCGACCAGTTTGGGAGCCACCGACTTCAAGTTCGCTACATGGGTGGATTAGAAAGCCTAAGAAAACTAAGAAAAATTACTTATATATGTACTAACACATCTAATAGTCAATTAGTTAGGTATGAGGGCCTCAAGAAGCCTTCATGCTTATACGAAAGAAAATTAGATGAGTTATACATATTAAAAAAAAGAAGAGAAAAAAAAGAAGAGAAAATAATAATTAAAAAAAGAGAAAAAAAAGAGGCATGAGAGTCCAAGTTAAGGAATTCCTAGTAAAAATTCACAAGAATGCATATGACTTAGGGTAACGAAAAAGACTATACAAACATTCAATTTTGACCCTTACCTAAAAAGGAAAACAATTTACTATATAAAGACTAAGTTTAAGAATGAATAAAAATGAGGATGCTAAAAACTTATAGATTACTTAGTTTCTTCAAACATATTTCAAATATTTTCCTTTTTATAGATTTTGTGGGTGTAATCCGCTGAAAACCCTCACGAGACAACACTCGTCCTTTAGGGTAACCTAGGGGTTTAACGGCTTGTTGCACATGCTAAGTGCAACCGTGATTCCTACGAAAGTGAGTTAGCTAGTTTAGTTTTTCTTTTTCTTTTTGATTTTTACTCGAGGACGAGTAAAAAGATAAGTGTGGGGGTGTGATAGGTAGTAAAAAATGCATAAGTGTCATCACATTTACTATCACATTTTCATATTTATTCATATAATCATGCACTATTAACTAATATTTTATTATTTATTGTGTGCAGGCCTTGAGTAATAAAAATAAAGGAATAAAGCCTTAAAAGAAGCCCAAAAGCCCATGTTCAAGCCCAATGCAAAAGTTGCAATTATCAAATGTCAAAATTGCAATTACTAAGGGCAATAGTTGCAAATACTAAAAGAAGAGGGAAGGATAGACTTCTATTCAACCCTAAATGCTTGCAGGATGAGGATAAAAGCCAAATAAGAGAGTGCAAAGATAACAAATTCGTTGTTAAAAGATATTGGAAGATTTGGATTTAGGGTAACTTGCTTCCCAAGTTATCCCGAAATCTCAAACTAAAGAGTCAGGATACAGATTCCAGACAGATAAACCCAGATGGACGGACCAGAGGAGGCCACGCGCGAAAGCGCGTGGCCAGCCGACAATACTTGGCAATGAAAACGCGGCCAAAGCCGCGTTTCCGCGGCAATCTGGATGAGACTGGGCAACTGTTTTCTTGGAGGAATCGTACTGGGACTCTACTTCCTTCTGCACCTTTAAATACCCTGCAGAGCAACAGAGAAGGGCGTCCAGCGCAGTACAGAGCTAAATCTAGGGTTTTTCTTAGGCTTTGTAGTTTGTAAATTACGTTTTTTTTCTTTGTAATTTTTTTTTTTCCTTTATGTAACTGAGAGTAGAGGATGCTTTTCATGGAGGAAGGAGTTCATGCTTGTACTGAGGTGACATCGGTGTAAGTCAAACTTTTCTTCCATTGTTAATAGAATCAACTCATGGTTTGTTTTTGTTATTTTATTCTTGTTTTGTTTTTGTTATTTTATTCTTGTTTTACTTTTGTTCTTCTATTCTTGTTTTAATCTATTTTTGTTTCTCTCTGATGTCTTGCAAACCATGAGATCTGATCGCTTCGAGACTGCTTAGCCGAAGAAGTGCCCTTGATGGCCTATGGCGATGAACAGATCCTATACGCCATGCTTGAATGCCTTCAAAAATAAGGTAAGTCGTTGCAACGGATCAAAGGTAAACAGGGCAGAAGAAGTAGGTATGTGTTTTTTTTAGTTTATAATTTTCTTTTCTTTCTTTAGTTTAGATAACCAACTCCACATCTTTCCAATTTCTTTCACACTTCTCATTGTAAATACCACACTTCTCATTGAAAATACCATTGTAAATAACAAAATAAATAAAAAAAAGATAACTTACTAAATAAGCTTCCATCGCTAGTCCCTCCCTGAGGATCACGACCCGCATAGCCATTTCTACAGCGGATAGAATTGAGCACCTTACACAACCTTTTCTTAAATCTAAAATTTTGTATTCTTCTGTGCAGGAAAATTTCAATCACCACCCGCTTGAGATTTTCCTTTATCCTTGATTTTGTACACCCAAAATCACAACCATGCACACCACTTGACAAATCCCCTTTGCCAAATGTGTACACCTTCTCTTCCACCAAGAGAACACCTTCTCATCCACCAAGAGAACAAACTTCACCTTGTACAACTGCTTCTACACCAAGAAGACACCAGTGTACAATGATTGCTTTGAGTATTACAACACTTTCCTATAAGCCTTGGTATTGTATGTGAACGTGGACAAGGTCTAGTATAGGAGACAAACTTCAGAGAACTTCACAAAGGAATTTGAATTTGGTGAAGAACTGAAGTGTTTTCAGGATTGATAGAATTTTTGATCTTAGAAAACTGAAGATTAGGATTGGTATTTGGCCTTAGGATTAACCACCCTTTATATAGCTGCACTCTAGGGTTAGTTAGGATAGTTATAGGTACTTTTTGAATGATTGAAACGTTGGAAAACGTTGCACAAAAGACCAGATAACAGAAACTGTCCAACAGTCAGAAACTGCCTATAGTCGACTTGCCTTTTGAGTTAGTCGACTATACAAGGCAATTTTCCAAAGGTTAGTCGACTAGGTTTGGGTATAAGTCGACTAGGTCATGAATAGTTCGAGTGACAGGTTTCTAGATAACTGAATCAAGTCGACTGCAACTAACATCTAAGTCGACTAGGCCAGGGATTAGTCGACTAGGGGAATAGGGTTAGTCGACTACAAGGTCTATTAGTCGACTAATATTGTCTGTCAAGTCGACTAATGGACAAACAGAGAGTTGGGTCTCTTATGGACACATGACTAGTCGACTAGGGCGTTTGGGTTAGTCGACTACCAAATGGATTAGTCGACTATGAGGAGTTATAAGTCGACTATATAGACATGATATGTGTGTGCACATCAAGACTTTTGACATGCTATTTCACAATTACAAATCACATCATATCAACTCTCTTTGGGACATCTTGATCATGAAGAACTCTTGATTCGTCGTGTGTTAGAGCTCCAAATGAAATGCTTCACAAAAGTCTTCATCAAAATAAGTTCCAGCATTCTCCCCCTTTTTGATGATGACGTTTTGTGTGCACAAGTGCTCCCCCTGCAGAAAAAAGTTATATTTTTCTCCCCCTGCAGAAATAGGGTTATAACAGATAGAGAAATACTTTGTTCTCCCCCTACAACAAATATATCATTAAATATATATATATATGAAGTATTGTTCTTGACTTCTTATATGGTACCTGAAAGATAAACGTTAGATGGTAGCAATCATAAGAGTAAAATATTTAACCTTTAGGAGACCAAACCCAATTAGAATTTGGTTTCCACCTGTTAGTATACACATAATTGCATGAATTACATATATCATGAATGTATGATGCAATATAGGCATTTTTATCATGAATACTTAAATTCTTAGGAATCCATATAAACTTATTTTTCTTAGACTTTCTTTTTACAAAAGAACTATATGGATTACTATAATATGAAGATTTTTCAATATATCCAATACCATAATGATTATGTGACAATTTTTGAAAAGATAACAAATCATTCAATTTTTCTTTTCCTTGATTGAACTTAGTCACATTTTGCAAAATATTTTCATATTTCTTTTTGAAAACAGAAATATCTTTATCTAAAATAGAAATCCTTTTATTCAAAGACTCAGTTTCCTTTTAAGAAAATGTTCTCTTTTATAAACTTCTCATTATCATTTTTCAAAGATGATATAACTTTTTCAAACTCATCTTGTTGAGAATTTATAGAAGATACTTGTAAAGCATAACATGAATTTTCCTTTAAAAGTTTTTCATTTTCTTTTGATAAAACTTTATTTTTCAGTTTTTCATGCTTTAGATCATTAAACAATTCATGAAATGCATCAGAAAGTTCAGTAAATGATACCTCATCATCTTCTAGTGCCATGTAACAGAGATTGACACGTTCTGTGGTTTCTTCTTCGTCAGAGGACGAGGAATCACTGTTTTCCCATGAGGCTTCATAATCTTTCACCTTCCTGAACTTTTTGCTCTTGTATTTGCTTTTATTCTTGAGCAAAGGGCAATCCTTCTTCAAATGACCAGTTTTGTTACAATTAAAGCATTTAAATTTACCTTGCTTTAGGAATCTCCTAAATTTCTTTGAAAGCATTGCCATCTCCTCTTCATCTTCATTTGAATCGTCCGTGTCGGAGGATGCATGAAAGGCAAGTTCTTTCTTCTTTGAGTGGTGTTGTCATTCATCCTTCTTTCTTTCTTCTAATTGCACTTCATATGCCATTAGATTACCAATTAGGTTTTCTAACGACAAAGTTGAGAGATCATTGGCTTCTTCAATTGCTGTTGTCTTCATCTCCCATTCTGGTGTGAGTGCACGAAGGATCTTGTGAACTCTTTCAACTTGGGTGTAGTCCTTTCCAAGGGATGCTAATGAATTGGTAATGTCAGTGAATCTTGTAACCATTTCCGATATGGTTTCATTCTCCTCCATTTTGAATAATTCAAACCTGTGGACAAGAACAGATATTTTAGATTCCTTAACTTTATTTGTGCCTTCGTGTGTTACCTGAAGAGTATGCCATATTTGATGTGCAGAAGTGACTGTTGACACTCTGTTGAACTCTTCTTTGGTTAATACACGAACAAGGCATTCATCGCTTTGGCGTCAAGGTTCGCATTCTTCTTTTGATCATCACTCCAAACGCTGTAGTTGGTTGTTGGTTTGGTGTACGATGCTTCAACGATATTCCAAAGTTCGTAGTTGAGCGATTGCAAGTAGAACTTCATTCTACACTTCTAATAGTTGTAGTTGGATCTGTCAAATAGCGGTGGACGTTATGTAGAATGTCCTTCTTTGAATTGTGACGAAGGGAACTCCGTTGCCATCCTTACTTGTTGTTGACTAGGTATACAGGGCTTGTATCGAATGTGAGACCTGCTCTGATACCAATTGTAGGACCTCGCTCTGATACCAAATGTTGGTCCCGAGATGATGTCAAATGCGGAACTTTCTCTGTTGGCACTTATGGATCTAAACTACAAAGTCAACACAAATACTAAACAAAGAAGGATTAAGTTAAACAAATAAATATACTTGCAAAAAGAAAATCAAATCTCAGAAAAGTTTAGACAAACGCAAACACGAGAGATTTATCCTGGTTTGGTCCTCGTGACCTACATACAGTCCCCAAGCCACCCGCTTGAGATTTTCATTTATCCTTGATTTTGTACACCCAAAATCACAACCATGCACACCACTTGACAAATCCCCTTTGCCAAATGTGTACAACTTCTCTTCCACCAAGAGAACACCTTCTCTTCCACCAAGAGAACAAACTTCACCTTGTACAACTGCTTCTACACCAAGAAGATACCCGTGTACAATGATTGCTTTGAGTATTACAACACTTTCCTATAAGCCTTGGTACTGTATGTTAACGTGGACAAGGTCTAGTATAGGAGACAAACTTCAGAGAACTTCACAAAGGAATTTGAATTTGGTGAAGAACTGAAGTGGGAACAGTTTTCAGATTGACAGAATTTTTGATCTTAGAAAACTGAAGATTAGGATTGGTATTTGGCCTTAGGATTAACCACCCTTTATATAGCTGCACTCTAGGGTTAGTTAGGGTAGTTATAGGTGCCTTTTGAATGATTTAAACGTTAGAAAACGTTGCACAAAAGACCAGATAACAGAAACTGTCCAACAGTCAGAAACTGCCTATAGTCGACTTGCCTTTTGAGTTAGTCGACTATACAAGGCAATTTTTCAAAGGTTAGTCGATTAGGTTTGGGTATAAGTCGACTAGGTCATGAATAGTTCGAGTGACAGGTTTCTGGATAACTGAATCAAGTCGACTGCAACTAACATCTAAGTCGACTAGGCCAGGGATTAGTCAACTAGGGGAATAGGATTAGTCGACTTCAAGGTCTATTAGTCGACTAATATTGTCTGTCAAGTCGACTAATGGACAAACAGAGAGTTGGGTCTCTTATGGACACATGACTAGTCGATTAGGGGGTTTGGGTTAGTCGACTACCAAATGGATTAGTCGACTATAAGGAGTTATAAGTCGATTATATAGACATGATATGTGTGTGTGCATCAAGGCTTTTGACATGCTATTTCACAATTACAAACCACATCATATCAACTCTCTTTAGGACATCTTGATCATGA
This sequence comes from Agave tequilana, assembly GCA_038442645.1. Taxonomy (NCBI): domain Eukaryota; kingdom Viridiplantae; phylum Streptophyta; class Magnoliopsida; order Asparagales; family Asparagaceae; genus Agave; species Agave tequilana. Next base: position 193,167 of record JAVJIF010004141.1, on the reverse strand, counting down.
AGAACTCTTGATTTGTCGTGTGTTAGAGCTCCAAATGAAATGCTTCACAAAAGTCTTCATCAAAACAAGTTCCAACAAGTTTTAGGGCACGGGGTGAGAAAACACCCCACGGACTTAAGGATTCGAGTGAACTAGGCCACAAAACTAAGGTTTTTATTTATACAATCACCTTTAGGCGTGAATACTTATGCTTCTTGAGGCACATGTATTCAGCTTAATTAGTGATTTTTTTTATTTTATATTATTTTTTAGTATTATTTTTATAGGGCACAAGAGTCTTTGTTTTAGAATCCTAGATGTGTAAGTGAATTAGGTATGCACATTTCATTAAGGTAAAAATTAAGACTAATTAATTATTCTATTTTTCCTCCTATACCTAAAAATTCAACAATTTATTTATTTTGACCAAGTTTTTAGAAATCCTAATCATGATTTTCCTAATTCTTAAGACTAACTTAGATTTCTTTCAAAAGATAAGTCAAAATATTATCCCTTTTTTTTCATTTTTTTATAGTATCTACCTATGTTAGTATGTTAGTAAACCCTCCCCCTCACTTATCTCATGCATTGTCCTCAATGTATGAATGAATGCATGTATGCATGAAAAAGAAGAAAGGGAAGGCAGATGTTACCTTAGGGGGTGGTTCCGGTGGTGGTCTGATTGGGCCAAGCGTTGCTACCCAATCAAGATAATGTGATAGTTCACGGGACCTACCTTTATTGACCTCTTTTCTATTTACTTGTTTACAGTCCCCAATATAAATAGGATCATGGAAGATCTTATCGTGAAACTTACTTCCTTTACGTGACCAGTCCTGGAAAATCATCACAGAGTCATGATCTATACCTATGTCCAACAAAAGAATCTGACTTAGTAGAATGGTTGACTTGGACTCAAGAATGATAGGTTCAGGAACTAATACCGACTCAGGAAGGTGACTTAAGTCAAGTAAAAGTTCAGGAGTCGAGCTTGGTTCAAGAAGTGGGTCCAAATCAAGAAGTTGAAACTCAAGTCCACAATCATTTTCCCACAATGGAATGCGACTTACTATTGGTGATTCAAGTTCAAGAATGACAGGTGTGGCAATCAAAACTGACTCTAAAATATTACCTAAATCGGTAACAGAACAGGAGTCAATATTGATTCGGGAATTTGAACTTGATCACAATAAATTTGAGAATCAAGGTCACATATCTCATTGAGTTCAATTTCATAAAAATGAGAACTTGCCAATTTGTCAATGGGACTTTTAAAAGTATGAAATTGGTCAAGTTCAATATGATGATCATCAAAAATAGGTGATTCAATTTCATGATCTATGGGTACGGGAATAAATGTTGGCTCAGAAAATTGGTCCAAATTGGGTAAAAATACCGAAGTCAACATAGATTCGAAGATGGAAACTAAATCGCAAAGTTGGGGATCGGGTTCACATTCACAATCTAATTCAATCTCATTGAAATTAAAACTAGCCAATTTGTCCAAGGATTGGGATTGATCAAGTTCATATTGATGTGACGAAATTGAATTTTGATCAAGGTCTTCTAGACAGAATGATTCTTGGTTCCTATCAACTTGGTTGGTTAATTCAAGAATGTTTGAAACTCTAAAAATTTGATCATTCATTATATCTTGCAAACGTTCCACTTTTTCTTCTAACCCATTGAATGGATCATTGGAGGACTGAAACAATGGTGATGTGGTAAAAGAAGTATATGAAGATAATGGTTGAACAGGTGGTTGACAATATGGCTCATGAGTGTTGTATCCCATTGACTCTGTGAAGAGTAGTGATGATTATTCCAGTCTTGTTCATAGTATTGGGACTGGGGCATGTAATGATTCGGATAAGACCAATCTGGCACACTAGGTTGGTTAAAGTTATGATATGCCGGGTTGGTAATATCCGAAAAAGAGGTTGATGTGTAATAAGGATTATTATTAAAATTGAAAAAATTGTTATTATAAGCCATATCACAATTAAAACACAAACAAAGAAAAAGAAAACAAACAAATAAGCAAAAAAAAGAAAAAAATTTAACCTAAGTTAGAGTAGACTTATGATCTAGACGACTCCTAACTGGTTAGACTGTCCACGGGAGGTACAATGCAGACTTTAACCACAAGCTATTCAGGCAGGTCAAGGCAAGATTGGTAGGAGGTTTTCCGTCAAAGACGTTTCTTAATTAAATAACCATCAACCTTCGGGCTTTCGGCCCTCAATCCCTTTTCTAGACACTGATTTGGCAGGAGTCAAGTTCCAACACCTTTTCCCCTTAGGATATTCTCCTAATTGAGTCCGAGATATCCCTAGGGCCAACGTCTAGTCAATTTTTATTTAGGGTTAGGGTTGTGAGTGCAACAGAGATGATTTGTGGGCCAAGGAAGGGTGATGAAATCCCCACCTTATGTTATTTATGGGTTATGCCCTTAAAAAATTTTTTGTGTACGTGTAAAGCAGTAGATAAGTAATCACTCAAAAAGCAGTAAATCAGCCAAGAGTGTTTCCTGGTCTATATGCAATGCGAACGTACCTTGTCTCCAGCACTCTTCAACAAAATTAAAAAAATTAAATAGACACGTGCCTAAGATGCAAGAGTCTACTTTTTTTTTATTTTTCAACAAATAGATTACTGTTAATTAATTAGCAGTGTGAAAGGTGATTACAGAGAAAACTTAACAGAACAGCAAGTCTATCTTTAAATTTTCAGCAACCTGTAGAAAACACAATGAGTAGTTCACTACTCAGGCCGCGAAAACGCGGCTATTGCCGCGCAAACGCGGCTCTGTAGTAGGCTCTGCTGCTCTGCCTTCGAGGGCAGAGGCACAGAGTTGCTATGTGTCCTTTGCTGCTGTTAGTTTTTCTGTTCTCTAATCCTGCAAACAAAAAAATAAATAAATCAATAATTAGTTTTTTTTTAGAGAGAAACTTACTGTCCCTCCCCGGCAACGGCGCCAAAATTTTGATTGAGTTTTACCTGCACACAAAATATAATATTTTAGATTTAAGAAAAGGATTGTGCAAGGTACTCAATTCTACCGCTATAGCAAGTGGCTATGCGGGTCGTGATCCACAGTGAGGGACTAGCGATGGAAGCTTGTTTAGTAAGTTCTCTTTTATTGCTACAATTAATTTAAAGTCAAGTCAGAAAGAAAGTGGTAGATTAAGAAGATGGGGAAATAGAAGTGATATTTACAATGAACTTGAAGAGGTGTGAAAAAGATTGGGAATTTGGTGATTTACACTAAAAATAAGAGAAAGAAAACTAAAAACTAAAAAAAAACATACTTACCTCTTCGACCTGTTTACCTTTGATCCGTTGCAACGACTTACCTTGTCTTTGAAGGCATTCAAGCATGGCGTATAGGATCTTCCCCCTTCTCGATCTACTTACTAAAATAAAAGACAAACTATACTAGCAAGAGAAGGTTTGTTCATCACCATAGGCCATCAAGGGTACTTCAACGGCTAAGCAGTCTCGAAGCTATCAGATTCTCTTGGATTGCAAGACATCAGAGGGAAACAAAAATAAAACAAGAATAGAATAACAAAAATAAACCTTGAGTTGATTCAATTAACAATGGAAGAAAAGTTTTACTTACACCGATGTCACCACAGTACAAGCTTGATCTCCTTCCTCCATGAAAGTATCCTCTCCTCTCAATTACATAAAAAATAAAAATTACAAAAAAGAAAATAAAAAAAAACCTAAATTACAATCTAAAAGTTAGCCTAAGAAAAACCCTAAATTTGTTTTTATACTCGACTGGACGCCCCTTCTCTGTTGCTCTGCAGGGGTATTTATAGGAGCTGGAAGACGTAGAGTCCCAATACAACTCTCCCAAAAAATCTTATCGCCAGACTCGTCTATCTTGCCGCGGAAACGCGGCTATGGCCGCGTTTTCGCGGCCATAGTGTGGTCCCTGGCCACGCGCTTTCGCGCGTGGCCTCCTCTGGTCCGTCCATCTGGGTATATCCTTCTGGAAGTTGTATGCCAACTCATTAGTTTGAAAATTCGGGATAACTTGGGAAGCAAGTTACCTTAAAACCAAATCTTCCAAATCTTTTAAAATGAATTTTATCTTTATACTCTCCTCCTTTTATCTTTATCCTTGTCCTGCAAGCATTTAGGGTTGAGTAGAAGTCTATCCCTTCCCTCTTCTTTTAGTTATTGCAACTTTTACACTTGATAATTGTAACTTTTGCACTTGGGCTTGCACATGGGCTTTTGGGCTTCATTTAAGGCTTTATTCTTTATTTAATTATTTACTCAAGGCCTGCACACATTAAATAATAAAATATTAGTAATAGTGCATAATTGTAGGAATAAATATGAAAATGTGATAGTAAATGTAGTGACAATTATGCATTTTTTACTACCTATCATTTTGCACACTGGGTTATTATGTCCGCATAATGACGATGTCAATAATGTTACCCAGTGATAATAGTCTGCTTATTGACTAATCTGCACAATGGCAATATGATGATCCCACATATTAAATTGGTGGGAATACATAAATTATGGATTTGTGACATCTCATATTATTATGTTTCAGCAAGATTTATTAAGTTCTATTACATGTGTTGTATTATGTCCATATCATTATTGGATTCTCAAAAACTATGATCATGTCTCATCTAAACTCAAGTAAGATGTATCTTATGCATCAATACCACACATCACAGTTATTATTACTTTATATTAAAGTATATTTTCATGTGATGAAATTACACTATGTTAACTCTATTGGTTTTCAATTGTGATGTGGAAAGAACTTTACAACCTACATCTCAACATTTATGTTGAAAAACACCCAGAGGGGGATGAATGGGTGATTAAAAATTAATATGAAGTAAATCTAGAAAAACATAAATAATGTAAGGAGAACAAGTATTAGAAAGCAAATGTAAAGATGGTGATGTATCCTGATTCGGTCCCCTGACCTACGTTCAGTCCTTCTTCACGGAGATTTCTTCTCCACGACCTCAAAATGCGGTTTGAAAGCCGTAATTTCTTTCAACTTGCTTCACCTCTCGAGACAACTCACTTTTACAATAATAGATAAAAATAAAACAACGGTGACCAAGTGACCACGAAAACTCTCTTAATCTATATAACAATATCAGAATATGAGATTGAAGCTTGATGATATGTGGAGAAAAGAAAATAACACTGATTACTTTGAAAAGAATGAAAGTGATTGTAAGAGATCTTTTGAAAGTTTGATTAAAAGTTGATAGCTTATCTCATTTTGTATAGGATCAATAATATCTTATTTATCGATTCTCAAAAATAGAATTGTTGCAAAAGATATTTGATTGGCAATAAATCAAGTAGTCAATTAGCGCTAATACCATAAAAATACTATTTTCTAAAAAACATGTTAAAAGCCAATTAAAAATGGCTATATTTTGAAATGTCAAAATAGTGCTGCCAAAACAGAATCTTGATACTCATTTTGAATTTTATTTTGGGCTAAGTAAAGTAAGTTTTGAAAATAACTAAATAAAATAAGTTTTTTAAAATAGCTAAGTAAAATAAGTTTTTGAAAATTTGATTTTGAACATAAATATCCAAAAGAATTGTAGTAAATACTTGAGATTTTGAAAATCTTTGTGTGTGTATGTGTGTCTTTCCATAAATACTTGAGATTTTTAAAAAAAATTTGTGCATGTCTTTCCATAGGTTTCTCAATCATATCTAATTTGTTTTAACAAAATATCTAAGACACACACCCAACTTGACTCAATATGAAATAAAAGTTAAAGTTGGTTTGATCTTCATGTGTTTTATGTTGAGTCTTGAATTTTCACTTGAGTCGTGATTTAAGTTGAGCTTAATTCTCCCCTTGGGTTGATTTGAGTCTTAACTTTGAGCTTATTCTTTGATATGACTTGATCTATGCAAGAGTTTCTCAATCCCCCTTCCTTTTTATAGATTTGCAATATAAGTTTTAATCCATTCATTCTCGATCTCTGGTACCAACTTACTTAAGTATCTATGAATCTCAAACTACGCACTCAACAAGCAATTAATACCATATGAATGATTTGTTATTCATCATCAAAATACAAGGGTCAACAATCTTTCCTTTTTTATGATGATAAACCTACATCAAATAAATATATATATAAGAATAACATAACAAGAATAACATAAAATGCTCCCCCTATTTATATCATCTCACAAATTTCTCCCCTTTTGGCAACATCAAAATGGGATAAATAGGTTAAGATAACACAAGATAGAAAATAAAAAATGAGATAAGAGGGGAAACTCCCCTATCAAAGAGCATATATAACAAAATTCAATAAAGAATAATTCTACAATTTAATCGTCAGTTGTTAGAGTAAAATGAGCATAAAATGCAATGAAAGTGCGATGAAATAAAATGCAATGAAAGATTTAACATGGAATGCATATGCCTAAGTCTCCTCTAATGTGACAAAAATCAACTTTGCATAGATGTTTTGTGAAAATATCGGCTAATTGATGTTTAGTGTCAATGTAAATCAAAGGGACATCTTGTTTTTCAACATGATCTCTTAAGAAATGATGTCTAATATCAATACGCATGGTTCGTGAGTGAAGCACCGAATTCTTTGATATATTAATAGCACTTGTGTCGTCATAAAGAATTTTAGTATTAAGAAAATGCAATGCAAAATCCACAAGATTTTGTTTCATTTATAGGATTTGAGTACAATAGAGACTCGCCGTAATATATTCCACTTCGATAGTGGATAAAGCAACACAGTTTTGCTTCTTGAATAACTAAGAAACCAAAGAATTACTAAAAAAAAGACATTTGTCACTTGTGCTCTTGAGATCCACTTTACATCCGACAAAGTCGGCATCACAATATCCTAATAAGTCAAATGAGGTGTGTTTGGGGTAAAACAATCCCAGTTCAATGGTACTATTAACATATTGAATGATAAGTTTAATGGCTATCAAGTGAGATGCTCAAGATGATTGAAATCTAGCACATGCATACAATATACTTAATATCAGGCCTACTTACAGTTAAATAAAGTAAACTATCAATCATACCTTTATATAACTTTTGATCTACCATATCACCTTGCTCATCTTTGTCCAATTTGATTGAAGTACTCATGAGAGTTTATGCGTTCTTTGAGTTCTCCATTCCAAACTTCGTTACAAGTTCTTTAGTGTATTTGTTATGAAACGATGGCTGCCAGCCTTACTGTGCAGTAGTAATAGTTTTACTATACGATGACGTGAGCATGCATAGTAACTGCATAGTACCCTAAAATTTTTCTATAAATAGGCCCTTCCTGATTCATTTCAATGTACACTTCAGAAATCAATAAGAATTCTTACTTCTATTCTCTCTCTAAAATTCTCTGTTTTGGTGTTTATAGTTTCTCAATTTTACAACTCGTTATTAGCAGAGCGCTCTACTTCTATCACCAGCCTCTACCTCCATCAGCTCAAGAAAAAAGTTTTATCACAAGCCTTTACTTCCATTAGCTTAAAGTAAAAATATTGTCACGAGCCTCTACTTTCATTAGCTAAAGAAAAAGTCTTATCACAAGTCTCAGCCTCTATCTTTACTATCTCAAAGTAAAAATGACAAGTTATTCTACTCAAAATACTCGTATAACATCACTACTATATATGAAATGAGACTCTACCACCTATTTATAATAATGTGATGTGGTTACAAAAACTAGATTATTATACTAATTATATTCATATAACACCACTACTATATATGAAAGGAGGCTCTGTCACCTATTTATAGTAAGTGATGTGATTATGATAAGCTAATAATATTTCTTGTTATTATCTTTACTAACCTCTCAATGATATTTGCGTAGAATAAACCCCAACTACCAATATTATATATTTTATTCCTCTGCTATTTATGTCTATATAAATACCAACTAAAAGATTTACTTAATAGCGTGGTGTGCTAATATTTATGTCAATATTTATTACTTTATTAATTATGCCTGCAAAACACCCACCAAATAGAGTGGCGTGACTATATTATACCTCATAAATATATTGTTGGCCCAAAGGCCCATCACTCTAGTTTTGATGATGATTAACTCATGTAGTTATAGTACTAATGATCTTGTGTTTAATTAGTCTCAGATATGTGATCAGGATCTTAGTAAGTGTTTAACTTCAACAAAGGATTTAAAGTCAAGTTTTGGAGCTAGCATGAGTTGATTCAAGAGCTTATTCATCAAGACCACATTAAGTACTCAAGAGGAGTCTACCTCTTTGGATCATGATTTGGACCAAGTCAAGAAGATGAGAAGATTTTCAAGTGAAGATTTTCAAGAGAAGACTTATGTCTAGGTTTGTTTTTAGTAAGATTTTTTTTTGATAAAATGTAAAGGATAGATTAGTTGGTGGACTGCTCAAGTAACATATACACTCACACACAAGATTTAGATGAGTTTTTATATAAGAGTTTTCATTTTGAAAAAATACCGTTTTGGTTTTTAGAGTTTCATATATACATATGTTTTAACCAAAACTTTATTTAGAGCTTAATGTCAAAAACATAGATATTTCATCATATATGTCTAGTGGATCATATCTATACACACTAAGCTTCAAAAGTGTTTAAAATATCTTGTTTTATATTTGGAGAAGTTTTAGAAAAATCAATTTGGAAAAATACGATTTTTGTTTTAAGCCAAAATTTTCATAACACAAAAATAGTTCAAAATGTTTATAACATGTTTTGATTTTTACTCAAACATGTTTGTATATTAAAGTATATTACTGAACTTATTTTTGTAGATTTTTAGAGAATTTATGGGATTTTATTGAAGGAAAAATAACAAGTTTTTTTATCCTGAAAAATATTGTTTTGGCCTTCTGTCGGTCGACCGGGCGGTCAACCGACGTGCACAAAACATGCACGGCAAGGGACGGTCGACCGCACGGTCGACCGCCAGATAGTGTCTGCTCTCTGAAATGGCCCGGTCGACCTGGCGGTCGATCGCTAGGCCATTGCCCAGTTGGCGGTTGACCGACCTTCCCAACGGTTAGAAATCCAACCGTTGGCGGTCGACCGGGCAGTCGACCGTTAGCAGCCAGAGCTGCTAAGTTGGCTTCCAACGGGTAGATTTTTAGAGCCTATAAAATGGGGCTCCCTTGAACTGTTTTATACAAGATTTGAAGTGGGTTTTTGAGATAGTTCTTCCTTCACTTCTAAGTGTTTATCTCCAATTGTTTTAGAGCCAAATCCTTCCATTCAAAAGGAGAGTTTATTAAGAGATTTTCAAAAGTGATTCTTTGAGTTTTTTATCACAAATCAATCCTTATTTTTCTCTCACACTTGAGCTATCCATTGCTATATCAATCCTATAGGGATCTTTGTTGTGAGAGGATTTTAGGTGATCGAAGTGGTGTGATCACCAAAGTGTTCATCTTTGTGTTTGAGGAGGCGAACTTGTGAGTTCGCGTTGTTTCAGGCTCTAGTGAGAACTCAGTGTAGAGGTGCGACCTCGGCAAGCTTGCGTGCTTGCGTGTGTTTATTCTTACGGGAACAAGAGAGGGAAAAGAGAGTCCAAAGGAGTTCTAATGTGAACTTCTTGTAGGTGTTGCGACACCGAGTGATCCGGTGGGATCATTTTATAGTGGAAATCCTTCATAGTATTGAAGGCGGGGACGTAAAGTAAGGGTGCTAGAACCTCAAAAAAATCTCCCGTGTTTGCGATTCTTTCTCTTTCTATCTCTCACTTATCTTTATATCTTGCTTATGCTTATTGCTCATATCTTTACTTGCTTGATATATTTGTGCTTATATTGTTATATGCTTGAGAATTATTTGCTCACACTTGTATTAATCAAGAGAGCCAAAGCGGCACCTCAACTCTTATCTAGAGGAATCTTTAGGAGATAGTTTAGAGCCCTTCACGGGGAATTCGGCTACACTCTTAGGTTATACTTGGTGTGTTGTGCTTAAGAATTTTTAGTTTGCTTAAATAGTTTCTATTCCGCATTAATTCACCATTAGATTATCTAGTCACCTATTCACCCTCCCTCTAGGTGATTTCAATTGGTATCAGATCCAAGTGCTCTTGATTTGTGTTTAACCACTTGAGTTAAAGATCCTCATTTATAACTAATCACAATATTTGTACACACACCATGGATTTCATGTCACCTCCCACTTTTGACATTCTTAACATCCAAACTTGAAAAGTTAAGATGTCAATGTACCTCAAAACCCTAGGAATTCATGTTTACTTTGCCACTTTTAAAGATTCATATTGTTAAATGGCAAACATTTAGAGACTAATGCAAAAGCCATCCATGCTTTGCAATCTACCATAAATGATTAATATTTATCTAGGGTTTCTAATCTTGATTCGGCTTTTATAGTTTGGAACACTATAATCTCCCTTGGCGAATAAGAACAATACTATGCGGGGAGCGACTCGGATGTTGGAAGTGAGGCTTCCAACGTATGCTACATGGTCCAAGAGGATATTCCCCTTGAGGTAAATTCTGAATCCGAGGTAGAAGAAGATGTTGATATGTCATATGATGAGCTTGAATCTTTTTTTAACAACTCCTTGAAAAATATGACATGCTTAAAAAGGATAACAATAATTTGAAAAATAAATTTGTTTCCATGTTAAAAGAAAAAGATTCTTTTCAAAATAAATTGAAATACATTTCTAAAGAAAACGAATTTTTAAAAAATGAGAATATTTCCTTGTCTTCTAAATTAAATGATCTTTGTGAAGGAAATACTTCTTTGAAAAGTAAAATTATGTTGGTGGAAAAAGAAAAGAAATTGCTTTGAATGAAAACACATCTTTGAAAAGAAAAATTGTTTTAAAAGAAAAGGAAAATGTTCCTAAAAAGAAAAAGATTGTTGATTATGCTTTCCATGCCACAACCTTTGATAAAAATGAGGTTAAGTTTTTAAAAAATAAGATCGATTGTTTGAGCTCAACTTTGAGCAATTGTGCATTTAATCACAATAGATTGAAAACCTTGTTTCAAAAGAAACAAGCTCCACATGTTCATTCACATCACCCACAACATGCATATGCACACTTTGCACGTCATGATCACACTCATACACATATGCATGCTAGAGTATACAAATGTACACATTGCGGCCGCAAAGGCCATCTTGCAAGATTTTGCTATGATAGAGTAAATTTTTTAAATGTTGCAAGTAATAATGTTTGGGTTCCTTACAAGACTAACCCCCGTGGACCCAAAAGAAAATGGGTACCAAAATTCTCACCTCTTATGTTTGATGTAGGTGTGGGCTCTCACATGACGTGAGAGGTTTGGTGCCTTGGTGGTGAATGCATGGGCTTGATGAACACTACAAATTAATGCACCGCTATCATGAAAGTTTTGGTGGGAAGACTACCATATTTTGAAGACTTAGAGTATAGTTCTTTGGTTTGGTAACTATCTCTAAACTCCTATTTTAGTTTATATGCTTTTACATTTGATGAATTTTTAGCATGTTTTAGTGTTAGTTAAAATAATCATATTTTGTGCTTCATGTGGTAAATACTTGTTTAGATGTAATTATTGTCAAAACTTGTGAAGATACTTGTACAAGTAGTGAGCAACATTTGATTCATATATGTTTGCACTTCATTGCTTATTTGTACTCATTACATGCACTTGTATAGCCTAGTTTTGATGATTACCTCATTTATACATGTTTTGCCTATTTTCATATTTTTGCTTCATGTATATGTAATCTTTGTCCAAAACTAATAAATATACATGTATACCCTTGAGTCACTTGCCTTCATGCAATTTACATTATGGACTCGATTTATGTTTGAGATATGTATGCATATTATTAGCTTTGGATAAATCATACATATACCTTGAAGTTTGTTTTTAAATGAAAAATAAATTTTTATGATTTTCATATTTGTTTGATAAAAAGATATTCATGTTTGTTTTGAGCCTTATTGACTATTTTCATGAATATGCTATTCACATGATGCTTGTACCTCACATTATTTCTTCGTTTATTCATGACTTTGTTTCATGAACACTTTTATGAGCATTATCGATTTCGAGTGTCAACTCTTATGTATTTTGTATGATTCATGAGATATATATGATTTGGTTTCATGTTTGAAAGATCTTTAACTAGTTTTTTAAAAATTACTTTTAACTAGTTATTTATTCTTCATTTGATAGTGTTTTCAATCTATAAATATTTTCAAATCTATTTTTTAAAACTTCTACCCTTTAAGGGCGGACGGATGGGCGACTATGCCTTGTATACCTTATTGAAAATCTTTTATCATGTGCATGAATAGGGTGGTTATTTATGAGCTATACACTTGATCCTCATTGTGTTTTCAATTGGTATCACAATTGATATTTACCTTGTATGCTCATATGTTTTCTTATATATGTATGCTTCAAATTTTCAAATTATATCAATTTTTATTGGTATTTTCATTTTCATACAAATATATGATTTGATTGTGCTTGATTTACTATAACTTTACTTGTTTAAAGTATAAATTATATTTATGCTAAACTTGTCTTGTATCTTAATTTCAATTGGTATCTCAATTGGTATTTTAATAAGCTTATGTATTATTTTCAATTGGTATCAATGTGTTTTACCTATTTTGTATCAAAATTTACCATATATTTCAGTTGATATCAAACTATAAAATATTTTCTTTCATTAATATCAAAATGTACAAATGTTTCAATTTCAATTGGTATCACAAATTTTCTATTTTATATGGTATCAAAATCTTGTGATATCTCAAATTGATTTGTTGATTTAAGAAAAATTCAAAATTTGTATTGTTTATTTACAATTGGTATCTTAAAATTTTGTTTATGTACAAATGGTATCTCAAAATTTAATTTAAGAAAATTCAAAATTTGTCTTTATAGTGATGGTTTAAAATGTTTTGATATGTATTGTCTATATGCAAGAGGAGCTTAACACCTCTTCTATATATAGATTCATGTTGAGTGTATTTTATATTGAGGAGGTTGACATCTCTTCTTTATGTGATGCACGTGTGTAGGGGGAGCTTAACATCTCCACTTATGCATTGTATATTATGCGTTATGTGAGTTAGGGTTCGTCATCCCTTCTTGATGTAATGCATGTATGCAGGAAAGCTAATTTAGCGTCTTCCTCTTCATGAATGTATATCGTATATATATCCTTATTCTTAATTTGTTTTATTTTACCCCTTTGTTGATGATTGACAAAAAGGGGGAGAAAGATTTTGAGTTTTTATATGCATATTTGAGTTTTTGCATATATTGAGTTTATGCATCTATTGTTTTACAAAATAGAAAAAAAGATTTTTTTTTGAGTTTATATATGCATATTTGAGTTTTTACATATATTGAGTTTATGCATCTATTGTTTTACAAAATGGAAAAATGATTTTGAAAGCTTAGATAAAAAGAGGGAGAAGGTTTTTGGGAAAAGAACTTTTGATTTATGCATGTTTCTCTCACCTTGTTGATGCATATATTTGTTTAGTTTTATGAACTTTATTTCCATATCTATTTGTTTATTGTTATGCATGAGTTAAGGGGGAGCTTCTATGAAGCTTGACTTTAATTCATGCATATATAACTCCATGAGTTTTGTCATCATCAAAAAGGGGGAGATTGTTGGCCCAAAGGCCCATCACTCTAGTTTTGATGATGATTAACTCATATAGTTATAATACTAATGATCTTGTGTTTAATTAGTCTCAGATATGTTCGAGATCTTAGTACGTGTTTTACTTCAACAAAGGATTTAAAGTCAAGTTTTAGAGCTAGCACGTGTTGATTCAAGAGCTTGTGCGTTAAGACCACATCAAGTACTCAAGAGGAGTCTAGCTCTTTGGATCATGCTTTGGACCAAGTCAAGAAGATGAGATGATTTTTAAGTGAAGACCTTCAAGAGAAGACTTGTGTCTAGCTTTGTTTTTAGCAAGATTTTATTTTTAGATAAAATATAAATGATAGATTAGTTGATGGATTGCTCAAGTAACATATACACTCACACACAAGATTTAGATGAGTTTTTATAAAAGAGTTTTCATTTTGGAAAAATACTGCTTTGGTTTTTGTAGTTTCATATATACATATTTTTAACCAAAACTTTATTTAGAGCTTAATGTCAAAAACATAGAGATTTCATCATATATGTGTAGTGGATCATATCTATACACACGAAGCTTCAAAAGTGTTTAAAATATCTTGTTTTTGTGTTTGGAGAAGTTTTAGAAAAATCAATTTGAAAAAATACGGTTTTTGTTTTAAGCCAAAATTTCCATAACACAAAAATAGTTCAAAATATTTGTAATATGTTTTGATTTTTACTCAAACATGTTTGTATATCAAAGTATATTGTTGAACTTTTTTTTTAGATTTTTAGAGAATTTATGGGATTTTATTGAAGGAAAAATAACAAGTTTTTTAATCCTGAAAAAATATTGTTTTGACCTTCTGCTGGTCGACCGCACGGTCGACCGAGCCAGAGGTCAGTCGACCGGGCGGTCGACCGACGTGCATAAAATGTGCACGGCAAGGGCCGGTCGACCGCATAGTCGACCGCCAGAGAGTGTCTGCTCTCTGGAAATGGCCCGGTCGACCGGGCGGTCGACCACTAGGCCATTGCCCAGTTGGCGGTCGACCGGGCAGTCGACCGACCTTCCCAACGGTCGGAAATCCAACCGTCGTTGGTCGACCGGGCGGTCAACTGTCAGTAGCCAGAGCTGCTGAGTTGGCTTCCAACGGGCAGATTTTTAGAGCCTATAAAATGGGGCTCCTTTGAACTGTTTTATACAAGATTTGAAATGGGTTTTTGAGATAGTTTTTCCTACACTTCTAAGTGTTTATCTCCACTTGTTTTAGAGACAAATACTTCCATTCAAAAGGAGAGTTTATTAAGAGGTTTTTAAAAGTGATTCTTTGAGTTTTTCACCACAAATCAATCCTTGTTTTTCTCACACACTTGAGCTATCCATTACTATATCAATCCTATAGGGATCTTTGTTGTGAGAGGATTTTAGGTGATCAAAGTGTTGTGATCACCAAAGTGTTCATCTTTGTATTTTAGGAGGCGGACTTGCGGGTTCGCGTTGTTTCGGGTTCTAGTGAGAACTCGGTGTAGAGGTGCGACCTCGGCAAGCTTGCGTGCTTACGTGTGTTTGTTCTTGTGGGAACAAGAGAGGGACTATAGAGTTCAAAAGAGTTCTAGTGTGAACTTACTTGTAGGTGTTACGGGACCGAGTGATCCGGTGAGATCGTTTTATAGTGGAAATCCTTCATAGTGTTGAAGGCGGGGACGTAGAGCAAGGGTGCTCGAACCTCGAAACAAATCTCCTGTGTTTGCGATTGCTCTCTCTATCTCTCATTTGTCTTTATATCATGCTTATGCTTATTGCTCATATCTTTACTTGCTTGATATATTTGTGCTTATATTGTTATATGCTTGGGGATTGTTTGCTCACACTTGTATTCAACCAAGAGAGCCAAAGCGGCATTTCAACTCTTATCTAGAGGAATCTTGAGGAGATAGTTCAGAGCCCTTCACGGAGGATTTGGATACACTCTTAAGCTATACTTGGTGTGTTGTGCTTAAGTTAGTTTGTATACATAGTTTCTATTCCGCATTAATTCACCATTAGATTAGCTAGTCACCTATTCACCCCCTCTAGGTGATTTCATATATGTAATATAATGTAGTAATTTTACCATCTTCTTTATTATAATATTTAATTATATTAAATCTAAATTACTTTTTCTCTCCCCTCCAACGGCTATAAACGACAATAAACGACTAATTTTTGCTCTATAAATTGGTGAATTCTAAACCACACAACTCACTTCTCAATCCTCTTCATTATCAAATTTCTTCATCATCTTCACAAGTTTTTTAGTTAAAATTTTCATAAGGTACTTAGTCTATTTTTGAAGTTTATTATTATCATCATTATCATCAATATTATTATCCTTTTTGTTGTAGATATGTATCCAAGTGATTTTCACCTGAACCTTTTAATTTTAATGTTCATCTTTCCTCTTTTGTTTGTCGCTATTATGATTGAGATGTAAGTTTTACTATTTTGATGTGAAATAAAAATATTGTGATCCTAATTATTTGTGTATTTTGTTATAGTTATCACTATGTCAAACTTTACAAAGCTTGAGTTCATTCCACTTGATATTACGAGAAAGAATTTTATGTCTTGGATTATTGACATAGAAATACATCTTGAGTCAATGGGTCTCACTGAAACCACAAAAGAGATGAACTCTACGTCATCTCAAGATAAGACAAAAGTGATAATCTTTATCTGTAGACATCTTGATGAATATTTAAAATGTGAATTTCTCACAGTAAGAGACCCAAGTGTCATGTGAAAAAATCTCAAGGAAAGATTTGATCATCAAAAGAAAGTTGTGCATCCTGCCACACATGATGAATGGAATGCTTTACGCTTCTAAGACTTCAAGAAAGTCAGCGATTATAACTCTGTAATGTTCAGAATAGTATCCCAATTAAAATTCTATGGGATGGATATTATAGATAATGAGATGCTGGAGAAAACTTACTCTACAATTCATGCATCTAATATAACACTGCAACAACAATGTTGGTTACGTGATTTTAAAAAAATATTCTAAACTAATTTCATCTCTTCTTGTGGCAGAGAAGAATGATGAACTTTTGATAAAAAATCATCAGACTCATCTTACAGTTCAGCAGCATTTCCAGAAGCAAATGCTGCATTTTCTAAACATTATGGACGAGAATATAATTATAGTCGTGGCCTTGGACGTGGTTGTGGTCGTGATCGCGGACGCGATCGAAGTGGTTATTACAACTCTTCACAGAATAACGCGATCCACAAGAAGCATCATGTAGAAATACATGATAAAGAAAAAGATGTTCGTGAAAGTTCTCTTCAGAATCCTGAAAATTCCTGTTATAAATGTGTCTCTAAAGAGCACTGGTCTCGAGTGTGTCAAACACCGGAGCACCTTTATAAGCTTTACAAGGCATCCTTAAAAGGAAAAAAAAGGAAATGAATTTCACCAAACATAATGATCCTATGGATGATTCAACTCATCTTGATGCTTCAGATTTTACTGATGATTTTACTGATCTTTCAACCTATAGTGATTCTATTAATATTGGTGATAACTAGATATATGATTGCATTACTCTATTTTTTTTATTTGTAATGGTCAAAATTATCTTTGAATGTAATATTTCATTTATAATAATATGTTTAAAATTTTATTCTCATCAAATGATTTATTTTGCATGAAGCTTGATAAGAATTATACTAATGATGAAGTCAAGACCAAAAATGAAGATATTTACAAACCAAATAGTGGTATAACGCAAACTATTCTCAAATATAAAAGGTACTTCTCCGATTTAAAACCAAAAAGGCAATTATCAATAAAATATCAGGTCCTGTAGACTTGATTGAAAGAACTGGTAAAGTCAGCTTTATATTGCTAAAGGGAACAAAGTTTTTCATAGAAGACGCTTTGTTTTCACCAAAATCTAAAAGAAATTTATTTAGTTTTAATAATATATATCTTCATGGATATGATACTCAGTCTGCAACTGAAGGATATATGAAGTATATGTATTTTACTACTTATATATCAGGAAAGAAGTATATATTAGAAAAAACTATCAAAACTTTCCTCAGGACTGCATTACACATATATAATGTGATTGAGTCACATATAGTAGTTAAAGAAGATACAGAGACATTAACTCTGTCCATGACTGTTTATGCCATTCTGGTTCAATAATGATGCAAAAAATTATTGAAAAATCACATGGACATACCTTGATGGGCCAGAGATCCTTCAAACTAATAAAATTTCATGTGAGACTTGTTCTCTTGAAAAATTAATTATGAGACAATTATCATCTAAAATAAAAACTGAATCATCTACATTTCTTGAATGTATTCATGGTGATATATGTGAGCCTATTCACCCGCTGTGTGGACTATTTCGATACTTTATGGTATTAATAGATGCCTCTAGTAGATGGTCACACGTTTTTCTATTATCAACTCGCAATGTGGCATTTGCGAGATTTCTTGCTCAAATAATTAGATTACGAGCACAATTTCCTAATTATACAATCAAGAAAGTTAGACTTGATAATGCTAGTGAGTTTACATCTCAAGCCTTTAACGATTATTGTATGTCAATTGGGATAGTTGTTGAGCATCTTGTTGCCCATATACACACACAAAATGGTTTTGCTGAATCACTAATTAAGCGCCTCCAATTTATTACTAGACCATTAATAATGAGAACTGAGCTTCCTATTTCTATATGGGGTCATGTAATTTTACATGCTGCAGCATTAATTCACATCACACCAAGTGTATATCATGAGTACTCCCCTTTACAATTAGCATTTGGCCGAGAACTAAATATTTCTCATCTCAGAATTTTTAGTTGTGCGGTGTATGTACCGATTGCTCCACCACAACATACAAAGATGGGTTCTCAAAGAAGACTGGGAGTATATGTCGGTTATGAATCTCTTTTTATCATAAGATATCTTAAGCCTAAAACCGGTGATGTGTTTATGGCTCGATTTGCCGATTGCCATTTCAATCAGGTAATTTTTCCAGCATTATGGGGAGAAAAGAAATAGCTGAAGAAGAAAATTACATGGAGTGAACCATCTTTGTTGCATCTTGATTCTCACACAAAATAATGTGAGTTCGAAATGCAAAAGATTATACAATTATAAGAAATAACAAATCAATTACCAGATGCGTTCACTGATACAAAAAGAGTGACTAAATCATACATACCAACTGTAAATACTCGTGCTCGGATTAAAATCTCAAAAGGACAATCCAAAAATGAAGTCATTAATGAGTTTAAGACACGCCTGAAGCATGATAGACCAATTAATTTCAAAGATAAAAATTCTCGAAAAAAAGGAGCAGATAATCATGATGACCCCAATGTGAAGGAATGTGTTCCAGAAGAAATATAAAATAAAACAAATCAAGAGATAGAAAACCCTGAAGGTATGAAAAAATGATGAGATCTCTATTGATTATATAAATACATGAGGATTATGGAATCGAAATGAAATAAAAAATATAGATGAAATATTTTTCTATTCCGTAGCATATGATATTGTTAACGGAAGTGAGAATCCTGAACCAAGATCCGTCATTGAATGTCAAAATAGACATAATTGGACAAAATAGAAAGACGCTATATAGGCTAAATTGAATTCACTTAATAAGCGTAAAGTATTTGGATGTATTATCCTTACGTCTAAAGCTGTAAGGCCAGTAGGATACAAATAGGTTTTTGTGTGAAAGCGTAACGAGAAAAACGAGATTATGAGGTACAAAACTCGACTTGTTGCTCAAGATTTTTCGCAAAAACCTGGAATTGATTATGAAGAAACGTATTCTCCAGTAACGAATGCAATTACGTTTAGATATTTAATCAGCCTAACAGTTTCTAAAAATTTGAAAATGTGGCTTATGGATGTTGTTACAACTTATTTATATGGATCGCTTAATAGCGATATTTATATGAAAATCTCTAAAATATTTAAGATGCCTGAAGTATCAAGTTCAAAACCCAAAGAATTATATTCGATCAAATTACAAAGATCGTTATATGAGTTAAAACAATCAGGGCGCATGTTGTATAATCGCTTAAGCGAGAATTTGTTAAAAGAAGAATATATGAATAATCCTATATGCCCATGTGTTTTTATTAAAAAATAACACCCGGATTCATTATCATTGTTGTATATGTTGACGATTTAAACATTATTGGGACTCATAAAGAAATCTTAGAAGCAATGGTGTATTTAAAGAATGAATTTGAAATGAAAGATTTTGGAGAAACCAACTATTGTATTGGCTTACAGATTGAGCACCTTCAAAATGGAATACTTTTGCATCAATCAAATTATACTGAAAAGGTCTTGAAATGCTTTAGCATGGATAAAGCAAATCTTTTAAGTACTCCAATAGTTGTTAGATCATTGAACGTGAAAAAAATTCATTTCGCCCTCACGAAGATAATGAAGAGGTTCTTGGTCCTGAAGTACCATACTTAAGTGCAATTAGAGCTCTTATGTATCTGACTAATTGTACCCGATCAAATATAGCATTTGCTACTAATCTATTAGTAAGATTTAGCTCATCTCCTACACGGAGACATTGGAATGGTATTAAGAATGTATTTCATTATCTTCGAGGAACAACTAATTTTGGTTTGTTTTATTTCAGAGGATCAAAACAAGAAATGATTGGTTATGCAGATGCAAGTTACTTGTCAGATCCATATAAAATCAGGTCTCAAACTGGATATGTGTTCACATATTATGGTACAACGATCTCTTAACATTAACAAAAGCAGACACTTATTGTCACTTCTTCTAATCATGCTGAAGTCATAACACTCCATGAAACAAGTCAAGAATGTATATGTTTAAGGCCTGTAACTCAACACATTCAAGTAACTTGTGGATTACCAATCAACAGAGATCCAATAGTACTGTTTGAAGACAATGTTGCTTGTGTCGCTCAAATGAATAAAGGATTCATCAAAAGCGACCGAACCAAGCATATAACCTCAAAGTTCTTCTAATTTAGCTAAGAGCTTGAAAAGAATAAGCAAATTAATATTCAATATCCGATCAAGTGATAATGCAGCAGGTCTTTTACAAAGGCACTTCCCATTATAACTCTCACAAAGCTTATTCGTGATATTGGGATGCATCATTTGCGAGATTTATGAAGAAGAACTACTCATACCAACTTGAGGGGGAGCTTACGTGGCTGTACTCTTTTTTCTTGCTATGATTTTGTTCCACAGGATTTTTCTGGTAAGGTTTTTAATGAGGCAGCATAGAGCACGTATATAGAGATGGCGTACCTTTTTTTCCTTCGCTATGGTTTTATCCCACTGGGTTTTTCTAGCAAGGTTTTTAATGGGATATCATATATGGTGGATAGTCATGGGGGAGTGCTATGAAATGATGGTTAGCAACCTTACTGTGCATCTAAATGGTTTTACTATGCGATGGCGCAGTGATGACGTAAGCATACATAGTGACTGCATAGTACCCCAAAATTTTTCTATAAAGTTACCCTTCTTGATTCGTTTCAATGTACACTTTAGAAATCAATAAGAATTCTTACTCTACTCTCTCTATAGAATTCTCTGTTTTGGTGTTATACTTTCTCGGATTTTACAACAATATTTGCCTTGTGAGACTAAGATACCTTTATATTCTTGTTTAATTTGTCAACCAAAAAAGAATGTAAGCTCTCCCATCATACTCATCTAAAATTAATCCTGCATTACATTGGGAAATTTTACGCATAAACAGACATTGTAGAACAAAAAAATAATATCATCTATATATAATGGCACTAAAAGAAAATCATCATTTTGTTTTCTCACAAATAAAGTATTATCAATTCTACCTTTAGAAAAATTATTTTCCAAAAGAAAATTTGAAAGACTTTCATACCAAACTCTAAGAGCTTGTTTCAAATCATATAAAGCTTTTCGGACACGATAAACATGATTTGAAAAATTATGATCGATAAAACCCGGTAGTTGTTTAACAAATTCTCTTTATTAATAAAATAATTTAAAATGCACTTTTAATATCCATTTGAAAAGTTTGAAATCTTTAAAACTATCAAATGTTAAAAACAAGCGAATTGATTCCAATCTTGCAACATATGCAAAAATTTCATAATAATCAATGCTCTCCTCTTGATTATATCCTTGGGGGACTAATCTAGCTTTATTTCTAGTGACAATACCAAATGATCGAGTTTGTTTCAAAAAACCTATTTAGTACCAATGACTGGTTGATCATTTGGTTTAGAGATTAAAAATAACACATTATTTCTATGAAAATTATTCAGCTCATCATGCCTAGCCATAGTCCAAAATTCTTCAAGTAATATTATCAATGTTCTTAGGTTCTAATTGAGATAAAAAAGCAATATTACTACACTCACTTAGAGTCTTAGAAGTCCTTTTGAAGGATCTCCAATGATTTGTTCCTTTAAATGGTCTTTTGTGAACTTTCAAGCTTTTGGAAGATTTTTGTGTGTTTCATCCATCGCCTCATCTTGTTCTTTTGGGGCTCTATTGCAGATGATTTTTTTGAAATGCAATTCATTTGACCCATTCGCACCTTTTCATTACCCCTAAAATTCACATTCTTGGTCAAAACAACGTTAGATTCATCAAAGATAATATTTATAGATTCTTTAACTACAAATGTTCTCTTGTTGAAGACTTTATAAGCCTTACTCCAAAAATAAACAAATATAAATTTTAGAATCAAATTTGTCACGATTGTCCTTGGTATTGAGACTAAAACATTTACATCCAAAATTCAAAATATCCAATATTAGGAGATTTTTCAAAGTAAAGCTCATATGGAGTTTTCTTAAGAATAGGTCGAATCAAAACACGAATTACAGCATAGCAAGCCGTGTTGACGGCTTTCGCCCAAAAATATTTTGGCAAATTATAAGAGTTTAACATAGTGCGTGTCATTTCTTGTATAGTACTATTCTTCCGTTGAACAACACAATATTGTTGCAGTGTTTTTTGGTGCGGAGAATGTATGTAAAATACCATTTTACAAACAAAACTTATCAAAAAATTTATTTTCAATTTCTCCGCCATGATCACTATGAATCTTAACAATTTTGAACTTTTTTCTTTTTCAACCATTTTGTAAAAATCAGAATACTCAATAAACGAATCACTTTTATTTGCAAAACATATAACCAAAGTAAATCACGAAAAATCAATAATGACAAACACATAATGTTTACCTCCTAGTGAGGCAACTCTCATAGGACCAAATAAATCTATGTGAATTAATTGCAAAGCTTTAGAAGTTGATACCTCATTCTTGGGTTTGAATAAATTTTTTATTTGTTTACCTTTTGTGCAATCTTCACAAAGGTATCTTTAATAAAGATTAAGTTTGGCAAGTCTCTTGCTAAACTCTTCTTGTTTACCTTTGAGAGTAACTCCATGTTAGCATGTCAAAGTCTTCTATGTCAAAGCCAAGCATCATTGTTCACGGAGGCAAGGCACCTAACTTTTTGATCTACAAGCTCATCCATCTCAAACATATAAATGTTAGATCTTCTTAAAGCCACAAAAATATCATCATTCTCAAAAACAATAATGCATTTATCTGGTTTAAAAAATAATATCATAGCCATTATCACTCAATTGACTAATACTAATAAGATTATGATTCAAACCTTAACTAAATAAACATTTTCAATAATAGTTAATAGTTTCTTACCAACATTATTACTTCCAATAATTTTACCTTTCTCAACGCTACCAAAGGAGACATTGCCTCCTTTGAATCTTAATATGGTTGCAAATAGATTTTTATTACCGGTCATATGATGTAAGCAACCACTATCAAGGTACCAAAACTCCCTGCATCTTTCTTGAGAGTGTACATACTAGAATGTGAATCAAGTGTAGATTTAGGTACCCATATCTTGAGTCCTTTCATGTTTGTATTGTTAGTTCCCTTAGATAACTACATTAAACCATAATAATAAAGATTATCTGTAATGAGTTGAGATGTGCCCATCTCACATACAATAAGTGCAAATAAATCTTCTTTTATAAGATAGAGCATGATGATGAATTTGGAATGATTTACTAGATTTATCATGAAAATTCATTTGTTCTTTCTAGCAAAATCATTTTTATTTTTCAAAGAAGAAGCTTTTAAAACAATACCTTGATCCAAAAGTTGTTTCTTTTCTTTTTCAAGATCAAAATTAATTTTATCCTTTATAGAAAGAGCATCATTCATAGAAGAAGTCAAATCACATAATTTAGAATCACAAGAATTATATAATTTCTTAATAGTAAAAATATTTTAGCTAGCTTCTTATATTCATGAGTAAGCTCACAAAATGCATCTTCTAGTTCATCATATGAAAGAGGTTTTTTAGAATCAGAATCAAATTTTACCATGTCTTAATTTGTCATGAAACAAACATTGGGGTTGTGGAGAACAAGTTGAGCTAATTCGTCGTCTCTATGTGTGTGATTTGGCTCCGACTCATCCCAACTAACATAAAAAGCTTTATTCTTCTTGAAGTTTGAGTACTTATTGTTCTTCTCCTTTTGCTTAGGGTTATCCTTTGCTATGTGCCTTGGTTCATCACAATCAAAACATTTTTCTGAATTATAAGAAAACTCATTAGAAAATTTTCTTCTAAATTTTTTGTTCTTCCTTGCCAACTTTGACATCCTTCTTGAAAGATTTGCAACTTCTTGATTGATATCAACATCGCTTCCATCCGATGAATCTTGACCTCCTTTGAATGCAAAAGAAGACTCTTCCTTTTGAAAGAAGACTCTTCCTTGTCTTTCTCTTTTTCTTTCTCCTTTCCTTTGAGTTGTACTTTGTGCACCTTCAATTTACCAATGAGAGAATCAGTGATAACTATGGTGAGATCATTTGCTTCCTCGACTGTCATAGCCTTTGGTTTCCAAATGACTAAGAGATCGTAGGATCTTATAGTTCAGCTCCTGATTTATGTAAACATTTTCAAGAGAATGCAATGAGTTAATAATATTAGTAACACATGTAAACATTGCATCAATAGACTCGTTTTCATTCATTTAAATAATTCATATTCATGAAACAAGCTACTTATTTTGGATTCCTTAAGTTAGGGTGTATCCTCATGAGTAATGCATAATTTTTTTCAAATATCAAAAATAGTTACACAAATAGAAACTCGATTGAACTTGTTTGGTATGAGTCCACATTGAAGAGCATTCATAACCTTCACATTGAGCATTACCAACTTCTTTTCCTCATTCATCAAAACTCGACTTGTGGGTTTAACAAATTTTTTTAAGACAACATTCAAGATATCAATATAAATGCATCTAAAAAATTCATTCTAGTTTTCCAATAAGGAAAGTTGTTGTCGTTGAAGAGAAATGGCCAATTGGTCGATTATCCTTCTAGGCAAACTCCATTAGACTCCATTACCATATATCTTTGCACATTGGTTGTTAGACCAAATAAAGTGGAGACTTGCTTTGATACCAAATGAAAAACACCGAAGGGGGTGAATGAGTGATTAAAATTAATATAGAGTAAATTTAAATAACATAAATAATTAAGGATAACAAGTATGAGAAAGCAAACACAAAGACAATGATGTATCTTGGTTCAGTCCCCTGACCTACCAAGTCCTCCCCATGGAGATTTCTTCTACTATCTCAAAACGCAGTTTGGAAGTCGTAACTTCTTTCAACTTGCCTCACTGCTTGAGACAACTCACTTTTGTAATGAAAAATAGAAATAAAACAATGAAGATCAAGTAATCATAGAAAACTCTCCCCTAATCTTTATAACAATATAAGAGTATGAGCTTGAAAGTTAAGGATACATTGAGGGAAAAAATAGCATTAGATTACTTTGAAAAGAATGAAAATGATTATGTCACGCCCCGCTTCCCAAAATACGCTGGAGTGGAGACGTGATGAGAGTCTACAATCTGGGTCGAGAGGGGGAGAGAGGGAGGGGAAGAGAGAAGTAAAGAGAGGGAGAAGATGGCAGGGGGCGACGACATGAGTTGGGTTCAGCAGTGGAAGGGAAAGGGAGAGTTAGAGAGATAGAAGAATATTAAGGTTTTGATTAGGATGTGGGTTAGGGTTAGGGTTAGAGATGTAGAGAGAGAATTTATATGAGATTTTAAGGGCTGGGGCTTAGAGCTTACGGGCTCAGGTTTGGGCCGATATAAAAGAAAATGAAAATAAGGAAAAAAGAGAAATGCGAGAGGGAAATGTGGGCTTTGGGCTACCTCTATATGCTCTTTACAGTCGAAATGATTTAATCATAATAGTAATTAGAATCAGTATTGACAATAATAATATATATAGCCAAATAAATATATAATATGTTAAAATGAATTATATTTGTAATAGTAATAATAATGATTCATAAATCAAGTTAATGAATAATAATGAATATTAATGAATATTAATTTATTTATAATAATAATAATTAAATCCAAATAAATACTTAAAATATTAATACAGTATTATTAACTAGGGATATTATATTCTACCCACTTTACAAAAATTTCGTCCTCAAAATTTCATTAAGGCGGAAAAATCATAAAAATGGTATTGGCTCAAGG
The DNA here is from genome assembly GCA_038442645.1 of Agave tequilana. Taxonomy (NCBI): domain Eukaryota; kingdom Viridiplantae; phylum Streptophyta; class Magnoliopsida; order Asparagales; family Asparagaceae; genus Agave; species Agave tequilana. The sequence goes on along the minus strand of JAVJIF010004141.1, from coordinate 166,924 downwards.
GTCTATCATTCTACTTTTGATGATGATTAACTCATGTAGTTATAGGTACTAATGATCTTGTGGTGTTTAAATTTCAGATATTAATCAAGATCTTAGTCGGTGTTTAGCTTTACTAAAAGACTCAAAGTCAAATTTGAAGCTAACACATGTAATTCAAGAGCTCAATTATAAAGATCACATTAAGCATTCAAGATGGAGTCTAGCTCTATGAGATCAAGTTTGTATCACGTCTACTTGGAGAAAAAATTTACAAGAAAACTGGTGCCTTGTGTTTGTGATTTTAGAATTATTGTAAATAATAGATTAGTTTTGATTGCTCAAGCTTACAAACACAATAGTTTGGTTTTCGGTTTAAACCATTTTCTGTTTCGTTTTTGGTTTCATGAATAAATTTCATCAAAAACAAGTTTACACTGATTTACACATGTATTAGATTTCATCCATATACATTGGTGCTTATATTTGTTTAAGAAACTTATTTTGATGAGTTGACTTCATAAGTTTAGTTTTACTTTTATCAAAAGTTTATTTCTTATAAAAATAGTTTTTATAATTTTTTATGATACCCGTTTAGTGTTTTGATCATAACTTTCTAATCCAACATTTGATTCATGTGATTTTTGTTGCATTACAAAGTTTACTTAAAGGGCTACACTATGTTCTTATATAGTCATTTTTAAATTACAAGTTTAAAGCTTCAAACTTTGGTTTTAAAATTGACTGTGTAACAGAAATGTCGACAGCCCATTTATAACTGTCGATAGCGATTTACAGAGAGCTCAACTGGCTGTTCTGCACTGACACATGTCTAGTATTTTGATCATAACCTTTTACTCTGATCTTTATTTGATGTGATTCAAGTTGCATTATAAAGATAACTTAAATGTCTACAATATATTACCATATGCTTATTTTTAGATTCAAACATTTTAGTTATCAAATATTACTTTTAAATTATCTTGTGTTGAAATAGTTTTCATAATCAGTTTGACACCCTTCAGTTTTTTGATCATATCTTTCTAACCCAATATCTGATCTATATGATTTTTATTTCATTAGAAACATAACCTAAAAATCTATAAATTGTTCATATATATTTATTTTCAAATTCTAACATTTTGATCTTCAAAACTGTGTATGATTTCACTTATGTGCAGGTCACTTGGCCTATCGACAGCCCAATATAATTGCCAATAGCACTTGATCAAAACTTGCCTGTTTTGCCTTATAACGGCTAGTTTAGTACTCAAACTTGTCTAGGTTCATTCCCAATGGCTATATTGTGTTTTTAAACATTTTTAACATGTTTTTATTGCTTGAATTTGCTGGAAATTAGTCTCTAACTCTCTCCTATAAATAGGATTGACTAGAGAGTATTTTTAACAAGAAGTTTTATACAAGTTTTTTACAAGAAGTTTTCGAAAAGATTTTCTGTAAAAGTTTTTTAGTGCTTTTCAATTCTCAATCTCTGTTTTCTCTTACCTACACTTAAACTTTCATTTCTATCTATTCTATAAGTGTGATTGTAAGAGAGTTTGGTTTGTGATCGAGAATTGATCACTGGTATTCATTCTTTGTAATTGAGTTGTTAGAGGTTGCGGCCTCGATCGAGCTTGTAGGCTCGTGCATTTGTGTTCTTATAGGAACGAGAAGGAAGCTTGTAGGTGTTGCGGCACCGAATGATCTTGCGGGATCAAGTTCAATTGTAATCGAGAGCGATTATAGTAAAATCCTTCATTGCGGTAAAGGCGGGAACGTAGAGCAAGTGGTTTGAACCTCGATAACAATCCTCTGTCTTTGCGATTGGCTTGTGTTTGATCTCCCTAACTCTTACTCTTTTATATTATCGCACAAATATACTTGTTGTTTTTATTCTTCTCATAAGAGTATTTGTTTAAACTCTCTGTATACCAAGAAAGTAATTACGCACATCAACTCTTATTTAAGAGGAATCACGAGGAGAAGTTCAAAGCCCTTCACAGAGTATACGGCTTCATTTCTTAGTTTTGAGTTTGGATTTATTTATATGTTAATATCTTTGTATAGAATTATAGTTGATTAGTTTTTATTTTTCCGCATTGACTAGCATATCACCTATTCACCCTCTCTAGGTGATTTCAATTGGTATCAGAGCTAGTGTTCCTGATATTCGGTTTAAACCATCGAAGAGTGATCCTTATTTTACTAATCTCTGTATTTGCTATACACATTCTTGTTTGAACACAAGCTCATGGATTATCTTTCTCCACCTATATTCGATGCTTCTAACATCGAAACATGAAAAATTAGAATGTGTTCATATCTTAAATCACTAGGACTACATGTTTATCTTGTCACCACTAAAAGATCATATATTGATAATAACAATTTTTGAGGCTAATGCACAACTATGATTGCACTAAAATAAACACTTAGCAATGATTATCTTTCTAAGGTTGTTAATTATGATTTCGCTTTTGCAGTGTGGAACACATTGATCTCTCTTGAAGAACAAATTTCAAACGATGTGGAGAGAGAATCAAGTGAAGATGATTCTAACCAAGCTTGCTTCATGATCCAAAGGAATGACTCCCTTGAGGTAACCTCAGATTCTGATCTTGATGATAGTGTTAGTGTGTCTAATGAGGTTGCACATATGTTGAACGATAAACTTACTATGTTTTGTGAGGATTTATTAGAAAAGTATAAATTGTTAAAAAATATATGAGTTTAAAATTGGAAAAAAGAAAATGAGATTCTATCTTCAAAACCAGATTGTGTTTTTGAAGAAAAAGATGTGACATTAAAAGAAAATGATTCTTTGAAAATTCAACTTGATCTTATTTTAAATGAAAATGATTCATTGAAAAAGAAAGTTGATTTTGTTTTTAAAGAAAAGAAGATTGCTTTAAAAAGAAAGGACGCTTTATCTTTAAAACTTGATTTTGTTTTGAAAAAAAAATAATTCTTTGAAAAATAAAGTTGTTTTCATTTTAAAAGAAAAAGATTCTTTGAAAATCCAAGTTGATTTTGTTTCAAATGAAAATAATTCTTTGAAAAATGACTTGAATCGAAAAGAAAAAAATTCTCTTTCAAAAAAAGGTTTTTGATGATCATGTTGTTTCTTCTTCCATTGTTGAAAATAATATTTGTATTTTAAAGAAGAAAATTGATTTTTTAGGCTCTACTTTGAGCAAATGTGCTTCTGACCATACTAGGTTGGAGTCCATGTTTCAAAAGAAATAAACTCCACATATGCATGCACACCTTCCATGGCATACACCACATGCACACCATACTCACACCAATATGTATGCTAGAGTGTATACTTGTACACATTGCAGCTGCAAAGGCCATCTTGTAAAATTTTTGATAGATTAAATATTTTCAATTTTGTAAACAAGAATGTTGGGGTCCAAATGCTACTAACTCCCGTGGACCCAAGAAGATATGGGTATCAAAATTCACACCAATTATTTTCGATGTAGGTGTGAGCTCTCACAACACGTGAGAGGATTGGTGCCTTTGATGCTTAATATAACGGAACTTGATGACCTAATCAATGGATGCATCACTATCAAGAGACTAAGGTGGGAAGACCACCTTTGGAGGAATGAAGAATTTATATCAGTAAAACTCTCCATTTTCCTTATTAAAATATTTTAAGTCGCTTGAATGTTCATATGCTAAGTATAGTAAGATTGACTCTATATGTATGTTCTCTAAGCTTAAGATGAGTTGATTGGTTATTCGCTATGCATATGCTTCTAAAAATTATTTTCATATTTTCAATTGGATTTATTGTTGGCCCGGAGGCCTTCCTCTCTAGTTTTGAGGATGATTAACTCATGTAGTTATGTTTACTAATAATCTTGTGATTTTAGTTTCAGATCATTTAGCAGGATATTAGTTGGTGATTGCTTCAAAAAGAAGAGTTTGGAAGCTTTCACTTGGTGATTTCAGGGCCCGAGTATCAAGATCATACATAGCCTAGCTCGTGGATCACGTTTTGGATCGAGTCCACTTGAAGATGAAGATCACCAAGAAGACTTAGGTATCCTAGTTTTAGTTTAGTGTGTTTTAGATCCATGTGTAAAGATAAGAATAGTTGATATGCTCAAGTGCACAACACACACGTTTTATGTTTGGATATTGATTTTTCGGTTTTGGTTTAACCAATATTTGTTTTCATGAATAGTTGATCAAAACAAGTTTAATTGGTTTATGTATAGTAGTTTCATTCTATACATGCATGCTTAACTTTTAAACAAACTTATTTTGACTTTTCTATTCATGTATTGAAAAAGTCAAGTTTGATAAAATACAAGTTTTGGTTTTTGGTAAAAATGATAAAACACAAAAATGGTTTCATATGCTTGATATTTGAGTTGAAATGTTTATCACAAGTTTATATATCAATGCAAAATGATAAAACTATTTTTGGGGATTTTTTACATGTTTTACAAGATTTTTAGAAATATGTTTAACTGTTTTTCTGACCCAGTTTCTGACCCAAACTGTGGCTGACAGGCCAGGTCGCCGACCGCACGGTCGACCGCACCAAGGACCGGTCGACCGTTGCGGTCGACCGATGTGCACAGCCTTGCGCACGTTTGGCAGACACAGGGCCGGTCGGCCGGTCGGTCGACCGGACCAGAGAGCCCTGCTCTCTGTATCTGGGCGGTCGACCGGATCAGAGAGACCTGCTCTCTGTATCTGGGCGATCAACCGGGCAGTCGACCGGATTGCTCCAACGATCATATTTTTGACCGTTGCCGGTCGACCGCATGCCCGTCAGGCTGACAGATCAGCCTAACGGCTAGTTTTCTTTTGGGCCTATAAATACCCCATCTCTTTAGGGTTTTAGAGTAGATTTTGAAGAGCAAAAATTCTTACTTTTCTGAAGTGTTTTTAAAGTTTTAAAAAGTGTTTTAGAGCTTAAAGATTTCATCTTTATTGTTTTTCAAGGGTTTTGGAAAATCAAAGAAAACTAAGTTTTTGGGATATTGTTTGGATTTTCATTTCTATCATCTACAAGAGATTTCTCAAGTAGTTTTTCTTTATTATTTGCTTTCCAAAAACACCTTGATATCCACTTGAGCTATATCCTCTATCCTAATCTATTAGAATCTTTTGTTTTGAGGAAAGAAAGTGTTTGAGGTTGTGGAAACCTCCAAGTTGTACACCCTTGCTTTTGTTGTATCCCTCTTTGGTAGAGGTTGATCGGGTGATTGGTTTGCTCCCTCTTTGGTAGAGGTTGAGGCTTGTGGTTTGCTCCCTCTAGTGGGAGGTGGAGTTTGGTTGTAACCCTCTTCGGTAGAGGTGTTTGTGGTTGTTTGGCTACGGGCCTACCCCTCGGTTGTGAGGCGGTGTTTGAGAGAGGAGTTCGGTACTCCCTTGTTGTACAAATCCTTCTCGGTGAAGGTTCCCTCGGTGGGAGTCCTCGGTGGACAAGATAGTGGATTAGAAATCCTTCTCGGTGAAGGCGGGGACGTAGAGCTAGGGGCTCGAACCTCCTAACATATCTTTGTGTTTGCGTTTGATCCATTGTCTCTTAACCCTCTCTCTTTATTGGTGTTGTGCATAGCATTATTCATATTGCCATATCAATCATATTTGCTTGTGTTGTGCCTTGCATCTTTCATATTGCTATATATCCATTATATGCTTGGCTTGCTTGAGTGTGTGCCTCACTTGTACTTAACCACAAGAGCTTCATATAGCACCTCAACCCTTATCTAGGGGAATCAAGAGGAGTTAGTCCAGAGCCCTTCACGGGGAATTCGGCTACACTTGTTGGTTGTATTAAGTGTGATTGCAAAATTATTTTAGCTTCCGCATTTTGTTTCTAGATTAGTATTATCACATATTCACCCCCCCTCTAGGTGATTTACAATTGGTATCAGAGCCTACGCTCCTGATACTTAGGCTTAACATCCTAGGAGTGAGATCCTTATTTGCTAATCTACCATTTGCATTTGCACATTTGTTTGTTTGTACACATGTAGTTTGGACCCATGGACTTCATGACCCCACCTATGTTTGACCCTTCCAACATCATTGTTTGGAAGACTAATATGTCCATTTATTTACAAACCCTAGGATATAAGGTTCACCTTGCCATTACCAAGGAATGCTACCTTAGTGATAGCAAGCATATATGAGCCAATGCACAAGCCCTTGAGGCCATTAGAAGCACGCTACCAAAAGATTATCTTATGCATGTTTCTAATCTTGATTCCGCCTTTGCAGTGTGGAACAAGTTGACCACCACCACCTCCTCCGAGCTTCAAATGCCAATCCAACAAGAAGAGGAATCTAGTGGAGAATCCGAGCCACAACAATGCTATACGGTCCAAGGGAATGACTCCCTTGAGGTACACTCGGAAACCCACTTAGATGATGATGATGATGATGCTAGTTCTTCAAATGATTATGTTGATGCCCATGCTTTGAATGAAGAACTATCTATTGTTTGTGAAAAATTAATTGAAAAATATAAAGTTTTGAAAAAGAAAAGTCTAGGAATTGAAAAAGAAAATAAAAATTTGCATTCTAGACTTGACAAGGTTTTGCAAGAGAAGGTTGAGGTCTATAATGAAAGGGATTCATTAAGATCTCAACTAGACCTTGCTCTAAAAGAAAATAAATTTTTGAAAAAAAATGATTGTGATAATGTTTTGAAAATGATGTTTTGTCTTCAAAAATTGAATTTGTTTTAAAAGAAAATGATTCTTTGAAAAGAGAAATTGATTTTATTTCAAAAGAATTAGAAATTTGTTTAAATAAAAATAAATCTTTGAAAAATGATTTAGATGCACATGTTTGCCATGCTAGGGTAGTATCACACACTTCACCTATTGCATGCCACACTTCTTCTTTGATTGATAATGATATATTCATGCTTAAGAAGAGTGTTGATTGTTTGGGCTCCACTTTGAGCCAATGTGTTGTGGGCTATACACATTTGGAATCTTTGTTTCGAAAGAAGCAAATTCCATCTATTATGCATGCACACCCTCCATGGCATACACATGCTCCTCACGGACACCATCATCACTTGTATGCTCATGTGTACTCTTGTACACATTGTGGACGTAAGGGCCACCTTGCTAAATTTTGTTATGATGGAATACATGTTTCTAATTTAGCAACTAAATTTGTTTGGGTTAGAGAAGGTACTAACCCCCATGGACCCAAAAAGTTGTGGGTACCAAAGACCACCCCTATTGTTTATGATGTAGGTGTGGGCTCTCGCATGACGTGAGAGCGATGGTACCTTAGAGTGGATGCGTTCCGAGCTTCATGGAAATCATTTGATGCATCACTTTCAAGGGATGTTTGGTGGAGAGGACCACCTTGTTTTGGAGACATGGAGAGTTGCCTCATAGGTTTTTGGTAATGATCCCTAACTCCCATTTATTTGCATGCTTTTCATGTTTATTGTTTATAGCATGTTTTGTTGTTTAAAGATTATTATGTCAATACTATGTTTATTAAATCCTTGACATGCATGTATAGCCTTTTGAGACACCCATGTTTAATATGGACCAATATTTTTGTGTTCTCACCATTTGTTTAGCTATCATGTTTATCATAGGTTTAATAACATGTGAATTTTTTTAATAATCATGTTTATGTTTATCATGATGATTTATATCTTGTTTTGATGCTTCATAATTTGAATATATGTTTAAATGTTAGTTTTCATCAAGACTAGATATATATTTGTGCATATAGTGGGCCACAAATAAATCTATATATGTTTGAGCTTGAATGCTTATTTGAACCCATTAGATGTGCTAGTATAGTCTAGTTTTGATGATCCATGCATTTTAAACTTGTATTCCCATTTTTGGATTTATTTTATGATCGTGTGTTTTCATTTCATGTATATGTCTATTTTGCCAAACTTTAAGATATACATGTATACCCCTTGAGTCATTTGCTTTTCATGCAAATCTTTATTATGGACTCGATTGTGTTTAGGGATATGTATGTATACTTTTTGTGTTGACAAATCATACATATACCTTGAAATGAAATTTGTTTTAATGGAAATTTAGTTTTTTTATATTTTCATGTTTCCATGTGTTTATGTTTAACTTCATGTATATGTCCATTTTATCCAAATTATTATTTATACATATACATCCTTTTGAGCCACGTGCCTTCATACATATATCTTTGTGGACTCGTTGTGTTTGGATATGTATGTATACTTTAATTTGTATAGGACATACATATACCTTGAAGATTAAATAATTTTGATGAATTTCATGTTTTCGTGTTTTAAGGAATATTGAGCTTAATTGTCAATTTTCATGATTATATGTTTTACATAACACTTGCACACTCACCTCTTTTACAATGTTTCTCATGATTGTGTTTTCATGAGTATGTTTGAGCTTAATGGATTTTGAGTGTTTTAGTGCCATGTGGATTTCATGTTTCATGAAAAATAATTTTGTTTTTTCCTTGCTTGAAGGATTTCGTACTAGTTTATAAATTTTTCTTTAACTAGTTGCGATATTCTTCATATGGTAGTATTTTCAAACAAACCTTATTTTCTAAACCTATTTTTGAAAACCCCTACCATCCAACGGGCGGATGGATGGGCGACCATGCTTATGTATGCTCTATAATGAAAGAATCCAATGATACATGTGCATGAGTTGGGTGGTAGTTATATGATGTATACACTTGATCATTATTGTTGTTTCAATTGGTATCATTGAAATTCTTTCAATTAGTATCAATATTGACATTTTTGTATACTCATATATGTTTGTATGAATGAATGTTTTTAAATTCCAATAGTATCAATTTCGATTGGTATCTACTTTTCATACATATATATGTTTTATTTGTGCTTATTATATCCCTATATCTTTAAGCACAAAATCTTGTTTATGCTAAGCTTGGTTTTCAATTTTGTTTCAATTGATTCAATTTCAATTGGTATCTTATTTCAAGCCTATGCATTGTTTTTGTCTGTATTTCATAAAGGGGGAGAAAATTCGATTTTCATATTTCAATTGGTATTTGTATCTCCACTCCCTTACTTTATGATAGAATATAAAAATTTTAAATTGATATCATATACTTAAAAAGAAAAATACTCTTTTTGATATCAAGATGTTTATTTGAATGTTTTAAAATTTGGTATCTCAAAATTTTGTTTAAAAATAAATACAAAAGTTTTGATTTATATTGCCTATATGCAAGGAGAGCTTAACATCTCTTCTACATATAGATTCATGATGAGTGTATCTTGTATTGAAGAGCTTGACAATCTCTTCTTTATGTAGTACACGTGTGTAGGGGGAGCTTCGCATCTCCTCTTATGCATTGCATAGTATACGTTATGTGAATTAGGGCTTGTCATCCCTCCTTCATGTAATGTATCTATGTAGGGAAGCTTCACGTCTTCCTCTTCATGAATGTATATCGCATATACCATTTATTTATTGATCTATGTTTGCTTTCAATTGGTATCAAAATACTACTTTGACATATTTTCAATTGATACCTTAATTGATTGTCACCCCTATTTGGTTTTGTTTTTGTTTTAGACAAAAAGGGGGAGAACATTGTCTTTATTTACCCCTTATTGATGATTGTTTTTTTGTATTAAAAAGGGGGAGAAGATGTTGTTTTGTTTTAGTTTTTACCCCTTTGTTGATGATTAACAAAAAGGGGGAGAAAGATTTTGATCAAGTTTTATATATGCATATTTATGTTTTGCATATATTAAGTTTAATTTAGTTTAATATTAATTGGTATCTAGAGCATGTTTTGTTTTTGAACATTTCATTGGTATCTAGAGCCTTTTATTATTTATGCATGATTATGCATTGTCATTCATTGCATATTTATTATTTATTTGTTTATGCATGAGTTAAGGGGGAGCTTCTTTGAAGCTTAACTTTAATCCATGCATATATAACTCCATGAGTTTTGTCATCATCAAAAAGGGAGAGATTGTTGGCCCGGAGGCCTTCCTCTCTAGTTTTGATGATGATTAACTCATGTAGTTATGTTTACTAATAATCTTGTGATTTTAGTTTCAGATCATTTAGCAAGATATTAGTTAGTGATTGCTTCAAAAAGAAGAGTTTGGAAGCTTTCACTTGGTGATTCCAGGGCCCAGCATCAAGATCATACATAGCCTAGCTCGTGGATCACGTTTTGGATCGAGTCTACTTGAAGATGAAGATCACCAAGAAGACTTAGGTATCCTAATTTTAGTTTAGTGTGTTTTAGATCCATATGTAAAGATAAGAATAGTTGATATGCTCAAGTGCACAACACACACGTTTTATATTTGGATATTGATTTTTCGGTTTTGGTTTAACAAATATTTGTTTTCATGAATAGTTGATCAAAATAAGTTTAATTGGTTTATGTATAGTAGTTTCATTCTATACATGCATGCTTAACTTTTAAACAAACTTATTTTGACTTTTCTATTCATGTATTGAAAAAGTCAAGTTTGATAAAATACAAGTTTTGATTTTTGGTAAAAATGATAAAACACAAAAATGGTTTCATATGCTTGATATTTGAGTTGAAATGTTTATCACAAGTTTATATATCAATGCAAAATGATAAAACTATTTTTAGGGATTTTTTACATGTTTTACAAGATTTTTAGAAATATGTTTAACTGTTTTTCTGACCCAGTTTCTGACCCAGACTGTGGCCGACAGGCCAGGTCGGCCGACCGCACGGTCGACCGCACCAAGGGCCGGTCGACCGTTGCGGTCGACCGACGTGCACAGCCTTGCGCACGTTTGGCAGACACAGGGCCGGTCGGTCGACCGGACCAGAGAGCCCTGCTCTCTGTATCTGGGCGGTCGACCGGGCGGTCGACCGGATCAGAGAGCCCTGCTCTCTGTATCTGGGCGATCGACCGGGCGGTCGACCGGATTGCTCCAACGGTCATATTTTTGACCGTTGGCGGTCGACCGGCAGGTCGATCGCATGCCTGTCAAGCTGTCAGATCAGCCTAACGGCTAGTTTTCTTTTGGGCCTATAAATACCCCATCTCTTTAGGGTTTTAGAGAAGATTTTGAAGAGCAAAAATTCTTACTTTTCTGAAGTGTTTTTAAAGTTTTAAAAAGTGTTTTAGAGCTTAAAGTTTTCATCTTTATTTTTTTTCAAGGGTTTTGAAAAATCAAAGAAAACTAAGTTTTTGGGATATTGTTTGGATTTTCATTTCTATCATCTATAAGAGATTTCCCAAGTAGTTTTTCTTTGTTATTTGCTTTCAAAAAACACCTTGATATCCACTTGAGCTATATCCTCTATCCTAATCTATTAGGATCTTTTGTTTTGTGGAAAGAAAGTGTTTGAGGTTGTGGAAACCTCCAAGTTGTACACCCTTACTTTTGTTGTATCCCTCTTTGGTAGAGGTTGATCGGGTGATTGGTTTGCTCCCTCTTTGGTAGAGGTTGAGGCTTGTGGTTTGCTCCCTCTAGTGAGAGGTGGAGTTTGGTTGTAACCCTCTTCGGTAGAGGTGTTTGTGGTTGTTTGGCTACGGGCCTACCCCTCGGTTGTGAGGCGGTGTTTGAGAGAGGAGTTCGGTACTCCCTTGTTGTACAAATACTTCTCAGTGAAGGTTCCCTCGGTGGGAGTCCTCGGTGGACAAGATAGTGGATTAGAAATCCTTCTCGGTGAAGGCGGGGACATAGAGCTAGGGGCTCGAACCTCGGAACATATCTTTGTGTTTGCGTTTGATCCATTGTCTCTTAACCCTCTCTCTTTATTTGTGTTGTCCATAGCATTATTCATATTGCCATATCATTCATATTTGCTTGTGTTGTGCCTTGCATCTTTCATATTGCTATATATCCATTATATGCTTGGCTTGCTTGAGTGTGTGCCTCACTTGTACTTAACCACAAGAGCTTCATATAGCACCTCAACTCTTATCTAGGGGAATCAAGAGGAGTTAGTCCAGAGCCCTTCACGGGGAATTCGGCTACACTTGTTGGTTGTATTAAGTGTGATTGCAAAATTGTTTAAGCTTCTGCATTTTGTTTCTAGATTAGCATTATCACCTATTCACCCCCCCTCTCTACGTGATTTACATTTATATGCTTAACTTATTAGTGGATATATATGTTTGCTATTGAGATTTTTTTTGGTTGTAAACTGTGCTATTCTTAAAAATCATGCAAAACAATATTCTTGAAAACAAATTAAACTAGCTTCCTAGCATGCTAATATGGAATTAAAATAGAATATAAGCAAATTAAATCTGGCCTGGGAAATGCAGTCGCGTAGTTACTGGCCTAAAGGATCAAAAGCTCATCTCCTTGCCCAGACAGTGGTTTGGCTTTGTCCAGTAGCGGTAAAAGAACTCCTCGGAATTACCAGCACTCAGCCCAGGATAGTAAGCAGAGCCTCTTGAGTTTTTTTTTGTCTCTCTCTCTGAGAATGAACAGGGAGGCTCAATTTATAGGTACAGAATTATGCCCGTTACTAATAGCCCCCACACAAATTAAGCGCACGTTCAGGTTAGTTGTAATTATTGTGCAACAACTCCGCACATTCGCAGATCCGCTTCTACCGCGTCAAGAAGCGTTACAGGTCAAAACATGAAGCACTATAGGAGAGTGAGATGAAGTTCAGGAAATACACCGAGTCTCCAGGTGCTCGGGAAATACTCCGAGGTCCAAGTGCTCGGGATGATCCCAAGTGCTTGGGGTCCACTCCGAGATCACTCGAAGTCCAAGTACTCGGGAAAGATTTCGAGCGATTAGCGCCCACTCCGAGTCTAAGTGCTCGGGAGTCATCCCGAGTCTCCAGGTACTCGGGAATAACCCTGAGTCCAAACTCTGGTTACTCTGCTTAGAAACTCCAAAAGAAAAAAATAATTTCCAAAATTTAGCAGGTCCAAGAACCCCTTCAATGGAGCTGCATTCGTGTCTGTAAGTCGTGGGCGCGCGCCACCCGCACCCGAACCCGATCTAGCCCGGTTCGATTCGGCGTGTGTGCGCGTGCTTGGGGAGTTGGCCCATGGCCTAAAACTCATAACAATATGCTTAGAAATAGTTGGTATATATACCACTCAAATTTCTTTTGCCTATCTAATATAGGACTAAAAACCAAAGACAAATAGAGGGAAACTCATGTTTTCCTTCCAAAACCAAATACATATCAAACAATCCCTCAAAACTTGAGTTTCAAAAAAGACAAAAGAAATTGATATGAAGCAAACAAATCAATAAAACTAAAGTAAAATTTGGGCAACATCATGTTGGCCCAAAGGTCCATCACTCTAGTTTTGATGATGATTTTTTCATGTAGTTATAGTACTAATGATCTTGTGCTTATTTAGTTTCAGATATTTAATCAAGATCTTAGTCGGTGTTACCTTCAACGAAAGATTCGAAGTCAAGTTTTGAAGCTAGAACGTGTTGATTCAAGAGCTCGCGCTTCAAAGATTGCATCAAGTACTCAAGAGAAGTCTAACTCATGAATAAAGTTTGGACCAATTCAACATGGAGAAGAAGATTTTCAAGAGAAGACTTGTGTCAGTGGTTGTAATTGTTAAAATTTTTATTTTTAGATAAAAATATAAAGGATAGATTAGTTATGAATTTCTCAAGCTCATATATACACACACAAAATTTTATATGTGTTTTCAATAGAATAATTTTGATTTTAGAAAATACTGTTTTAGTTTTGAATCTCAAAGAAGATATCTTTACGTTTCATGAATAAAGTTCATCAAAATGAGTTTATATAGTTTATATATGTTTTGGATCTTATCCATGCACATTGATGGTTCAAATATTTAGAAAAACTTATTTGATGTTTCTATACCATATGTTTGATTTTTATTTAAATCAAAACTTTATTTAGAGCTTAATTGTCAAAAACATAGATATTTCATCTTATATGTGTATTGGATCATATCCATACACTCTAAACTTCAAAAGTGTTTATAATATCTTATTTTTGTATTTGAAAAAGTTTTGAAAAAATCGTTTTTCAAATTGAAGATTGATTTTGAAAAATACGGGTTTTGTTTAAGGCTAAAATTCTATATCACAAAAATGGTTTAAAAATTTGTAATGTGTGTTGATTTTTTATCACACATATTTGTACCTTAAAGTATTTCAATGTACTAATTTTTGTAAATTTTATGTGATTTTATGGGATTTTATAGGATGTTAAAACATCAAGTTTTAATCCCTTCAATCCCTAGCCTGAGCCTGCTGGCGGTCGACCGACTAGTCGACCGCTCGGTCGACTGATGTGCACAAGGACGTTCAAAAGGCCTTGCCTATAAGACTGGTCGACCGACTGTAACTACCTAACTCTCGGGTAGTGCCGGTCGACCGGGCGGTCGACCGACAAAGCTGAGTGCCTTTAGGCTCGGTCGACAGGGCGGTCGATCGGCAGACGAGTTTACCTGGGGCGGTTGACTGGGTGGTCGACCACTGGCTCAACGATCAGAAATATGGTCGTTGGCCGGTTGACCGCCCGGTCAAAAATTGACCTTTTCTGGACCCCAACGACTATATTTCTGAACCCTATAAAAAAGGGTTCTCTTGGCCGGTTTTACAAAAGATTTTTGGAGAATTTTCAAGAGCCATTTTTTCATCTCCAACAGAAGTTTTTCAACAAGCTTTGAGCTAAACTTTCATATCAAAAGAGTGTTTATCAAGAGTGATTCTCTTGAATTTTCAACAGCTTTTCTTTGAGTTTTTTCACTTCTAAATCTATCTTGTTTTTTCCTCACACAAGCTTGAGCTCTTCATAGCCATATCTATCCTATAGGAGCTTTGTTTATGACGGTGTTTGAGGGTGATCAAGTGTTAAGATCACCAAGTGTTCCACCTTCTATTTTGAGGAGTTGTAGAGGTGCGGCCTCGGCGAACTTGTGGGTTCGTGTTGTGTTATTCTTGCAGGAACAAGTGAGGAACTTACGGGTCTAAGAGTTCTTGAGGGAGCTCGTTGTAGGTGTTGCGGCACTGAGTGATCTTGCGGGATCATTATAGTGAAAATCCTTCATAGTGGTGAAGGCGGGGACGTAGAGCATGTGTGCTCGAACCTCGAAATAAATCTCCCGTATTTGCGATTGCTTATCTCTCTCTCTCACTTGTGTTTATATATCTTGCATGCTTTTATTGTTCATCTATATACGCTAGATATATCTTGTGCTTAATTGATATACATTCTTGGGTTTTTTTTGTTTGCTCACACTAGTATTCAACCAAAAGAGCCATAGTGGTACCTCAACTCTTAATCTAGAGGAATCTTGAGAGGATAGTCCAGAGCCCTTCACCAAAAAATCGGCTACACTGTTTGGTTATACGTTGTGTGTTTGCATTATAGTTTTTAGTCTGCATAATTAGTTTTTAATTCAGCATTATTGTGCATTAGATTAGCTTGTCACCTATTCACCCCACCTCTAGGTGATCTACAGTTGGTATCAGAGCTTGATGCTCTTGATTTGAGTCTAACAACCTTGAGTTAAAGATCCTATTTTAGCTAATCACAATATTTGTACACACATAAGGATTTCATGATACCTCCCATGTTTGACATTCTTAATATCCAAACTTGGAATGTTAAGATGTCTATGTACCTCAAAGCCCTAGGAATTCATATTTATTTTGCCACTATTAAAAATTCATATTTTGTAAATGGCAAAAATCTTGAGGCTAATGTGAAAGCCATTCATGTTTTAAAGTTAACCCTAAATGATGATTATATATCTAGGGTTTCTAACATTGAGTTGACTTTTGTAGTATGAAACTCTCTTTGCTCTCTTGAGGAACAAACGCCACATGACAAAGAGAGTGACTCGGATGATGAAAGTGCCACTTTCAATATGTGCTACATAGCCTAAGGAGATGATCCCCTTGAGGTAAACTCCGAATCCGGGCTTGATGAAGATGTTGACATGCCATGTGATGAACTTGCATTATTTTGTCAACAACTTCTTAAGTAATATAAATTGTTAAAGAAAGAAAAAGTTTCTTTTAAAAATAAATTTGAAATTATTTCAAAAGAAAATGAAGTTTTGAAAAAACCAATTTATCTTAATTGAAAAAGAAAAGAAACTTATTTTAAATGAAAATAAATCTTTGAAAAAGAAAATTGCTTTAAAAGAAAAAGAAACTGTTTCTAATTCTAAAAAGAAAAAGGATTTTGTTTCTCATGCACATGTCTCTTCTTCTAAAATTGAAAATGATATATGTATTTTGAAGATGAACGTTGATTGTTTGGGCTTCACTTTGAGCCAATTTGCATTTAAATATAATAGGTTGGAATCTATATTTAGCAAGAAACAAGTTTCACACATTCATACACAAACCCCATGGCATACACATGCACACCATGGTCATCTATGTATGCTAGAGTGTACAAATGTACGCATTGTGACCGCAAAGGCCATCTAGCAAAATTTTATTTTGATAGAAGAAATTCCTTAAATTTTGCTAATAATAATGTTTGGGTTCCATTTGTTTCTAACCCCCGTGGACCCAAAAAGATATGGGTACTAAAATTTTCACTTCTTGTGTTTGATGTAGGTGCGGGCTCTCACATGACGCGAGAGGAATGGTGTTTGGTGGTGGATGCATGAGCTAGATGAACATATCAAATTGATGCATCACTATCAAGGAAGTTTGGTGGGAGGACCATCATGATTTGGAGACTTAGAGAATAGTTCATATGATTTGGTAACTATTTCTAAACTCCTATTTTATTTTACATGCTTTTACATTGATAATTTTTTTGGCACGTTGTGGTTTTATTGTTCATTATATTAAATGCAATGTTATTAGACATGTGATAGCATAGATAGTCTTTGAGATACACCCATGTTCATAGGAATTTATATTTTTGTGTTCTCACTATTTAACTACTATGTATATACTAGTTCTAAAACACGTGCATTTAACCTAATGATCATGTTTGTTTTATGCTTCATGTGGTGATTACTTATTTAGATGTAGTTTTCGCTAAAACTTGTGTTTATACTTGTACAAGTAGTGAGTTACACTTGATTATTATGTGTTTGTACTTCATTACTCATTTCTGCTCATTACATGTACATGTATAACCTAGTTTTGATGATTCTTTTATTTATACTTGTTTTTCCTATTTTTTGTACATGTTTAGTTTTATGTATATGTTCCTTTTGTCTAAAACTAATAGATATACATGAATATCCTTGAGTCACTAGTCTTCATGCAAAATTCTATTATGGACTCATTTTTTTTGGGATATGTATGTATACTTTTAGTTTCGACAAAACATACATATACCTTAAAGCTTGTTTAGTTTTTATGTTTTGATGACTTTTTGTTTATAAAAGAACTTTCATATGAGCTTCATTGCCTAACTCCAAGATTTTGTTCATTACTTGATTCCTACACTTGATATATCTTGTTTGCTCATGATTCATGAACATATATATGCTTTATCGCTTTTTGAGTGTCGATTCTCGTGTAATTTTCATAATTTATTGATACATTTGTATTTTATTCCTTCCTTGAAGGACTTCGTACTAGTTTTCATGATTCATGATTCATGATTCATGAAAGACTTTCTTCGTTTTTGATTTCAAATGGTTTTAAGAAAGGTAAAATTGACACAACTTTGTTTACAAAACATGTAGAAAAAGATATTCTTATTGTGCAAATTTATGTTGATGACATTATTTTTGGTTCTACTAATGAATCTCTTTGCCAAGCTTTTGAATCATGCATGAAGGATGAATTTGAAATGTCTATGATGGGGGAGCTCAACTATTTCCTTGGACTCCAAATCAAGCAAAGGACGGATGGGATCTTCATCAATCAAGCCAAGTACACAAAGGAACTCATCAAAAGGTTCGGGCTTGAAGGATCTAAAGTAAGCAAAACCCCCATGGCAACAACAACTAAGCTTGACAAGGATGAACAAGGTAAAAGTGTAGACATTAAAGTTTATCGTAGCATGATAGGTAGTTTATTGTATTTGACGGCTAGTAGGCCGGATATCATGTTTTCTGTTTGTCTTTGTGCTCGTTTTCAATCATGTCCTAAGGAGTCACATTTAGTAGCGGTAAAACGCATAATTAAATACCTTAAGGGCACTATTGAAATGGGTTTGTGGTATCCGAAAATCGGACTATTTGATATGAAGAGTTTTTCGGATGCCGACTATGCGGGTTGTAGGGCAGATAGGAAGAGCACAAGTGGAATATGTCAATTCTTAGGTAATTGTCTTGTATCTTGGTCTTCCAAAAAGCAAAATTCGGTAGCCCTTTCAACCGCCGAGGCGGAGTATGTTGCGGCCGGAGCTTATTGTGCACAAGTTCTTTGGATGAAACATACTCTCCTTGACTATGATTTACACTTTGATCATGTTAAAATATTTTGTGATAATACTAGTACTATTCACATGACAAAGAATGCAAATCAACATAGTAAAACCAAACACATTGACATTAGGTATCACTTTCTTAGAGATCATTATGAGAAAGGTGATATTGATATTGATTATGTTTCTACCGATTTTCAACTTGCCGATATTTTTACTAAACCTCTAGATTATGCTAGATTTTCATTTATTTGTGGTGAGTTGAATGTTTGCATTATGGATTCTTAAAAAAAAAAAATTTCTATTTTGTTTAACCCTTTTTGATGTATGACAAAAAGGGGAGAAAAAGTATGAGTTTGTTTGATTATGTTGGTTGTTTATTGTGTATACTTTGATGCATTTGAATTTTGAGTTTTTGATATGCATTTGAGTTTTAGATAAAACTATGTGTCTTGCATTTGAGTTTTTGACAAATCTATGTGTTTTCAATGCCTTATGTATTTAGCTCTTCATTGACATTTTTTATACATAGCATTATTTGAGGGGGAGCTTTCCAAGCTCTTCTTCCATTTTTGTTTAAATAACCTATATGTTTTGTCATCATCAAAAAGGGGGAGATTGTTGGCCCAAGGTTACAATCACCCTTGTTTAGTGTGTTTTGATGATTACAAAACATATTAGTTATTTGTACTAATATTGCTTATTGTTTAAGTGTGTTTCAGGTTTCTAACTCTACTAAAAGGTTTACACCCTAAAAGAAAGTGTTTTGGACTCAAGACAACTCAAAGTGGGCTCAAGACTCAAGTGTTGAAAATCATATGGTGAAAAGCCCTTCTTGAAGAACTTGAAGTCTTTAGAACCAATGTAAGAATTAGAATGTTAAAGTTTGAGTGTTGGATATTGGCTCTAGGATACACACACACACACAAAATTTAGTTTTGTTAAAATGTGTGTTTTGTATTTAAGTTTTCATGTTTTTAATTAGGTTTCATGCCTTAAAAATATATTTACATGACTCTATTTTTTACAAAAATAAATACCATGTTTAGATATTGTTTATATACCCTACTAGCATATTACTTAAGTTTCCTTAAAGTCAAAAATTATTTTGCAAAATTTTTCAAGTCAAAAATACCCTGTTTTTCCTGTTTCAGGCTGACCGGCCGACCGGCCCGGTCGACCGGCCACTGTGCCTGGGCGTGCACGTCTGTGCACGTCCTACGGTCGACCGGGCAGTCGACCGTCTGAGAGCAGGAGTGCTCTCGGGTTTTCTGGGTCGACCGTCCGGTCGACCGCTAGAGAAAGACTGAGAGCAGTTTTGTTCTCGGGTCTTCTGGGTCGACCGGCCGGTCGACCGCCAGAAGACCCGAGCCAACGGCTCTTTGACCAGCTGAGCTGGCGGTCGACCGGCCCGGTCGACCGCCAAGCCTGCTGCTGCCCAACGGCTCTTTCCTCTTATGTGCAATTCTGAAATCTGTTTTTTGATCTGTTTTTTGGCAGACTGTTATAGGGGTTTTCAGTTCTTTTTCAGAGCAAATAAGCTCTAAATAAATTGTTTTAAACCTATTTTTCTCCCTATAAATAGAGGAGATGACTCTCTTACTAAACACCAAGAAAAATCCTCTAAGTTTTCAAAGTTTTCAAAAGAGAAAAGAAAAGTGTTTAAGCTCTCCATTTCCAATTCTTTCTTGAGCTATTTTTCAGTTGTGTTCCCTTGAAAAATCATCTCTACAACTGAGTTTTTCTCACTACACTTCATAGAGCCAAAAATCCCTAACTCATAGTGAAGTTGTAAAAAGAGTGAGAGTGTTGTAAAAGAGTTTGGTGATCTTGTTGTGATCACTCTTGTTCTTGTTCCTCTTCTTGTACTTGTGGAGACACCTCTTCGGTAGAGGTTATTGTACTTGGTGGAGCTCGGTGCTCGGGTCTTCAGTAGACCATTGTAAGGCGTCCTCGGTGGATAGTGGAAACCCTTCACGGAGGTGAAGGCGGGGAGCAGAGCGGTGGCTCGAACCTCGAAACAAACATCTTGTGTTTGCGATTGCCTTGTATCCATTCTTGCTTTAAATTTCTATTGCTCAATATTGCTTTCAATTACTTGCTTGTGATCTTGTTTCTTCCTTTGTGCTTTTATTTCAAGCTTGTGATACTTGTGATATATTGTGTGCATCTCACTATTCATCCATCATACTTTGCTTTGTTCGATCAATTCTCATACAACAAGGTTGCATTGCGCACCTCTAACCCATTCAAGGGGAATTAGGAGGAAGAAGTTCAGAACCTCTCACGGGGTATTCGGCTCTTAGTCTTGTTTTGAGAGATCGTTGCATCATTCATCATATTTAGTTTTAAAAAGTTTGTTAGATTAGCAATAACACCTATTCACCCCCCCCCTCTAGGTGTTTTTCAATTGGTATCAGAGCTTGGTTACTAGGCTCTTGGCTTAACAACCCTAGAAAGATCCTAATATTGCTAATCATTTCATTCATTCTCACTTAGTAAAGATGGCCGATGGTATTAAGACACCCCCTAAGTTTGATGGACTTAACTTTCCCATATGGAAGGTTAAGATGACCGTTTTCTTGCAATCTCTAGGTAGTCGAGTTGCAAAGGCCGTGACCAAACCCTTTAGTGCACCCCCCGGTGATGAATCCACTTGGTCCGAAATAGAGACCAAAGAATTTGATGCCAATGCTAGGGTTCACTATGCACTACTTCAAGCCCTTAATGATGATGACATAGCTAGAGTTATTCATTGCAAGTCCGCATATGAAATTTGGTCACATTTGCTAGTCACACATGAAGGGACCTCACAAGTGAAGAGGGCTAAGATTGACCTTCTTCGGTCCCAATATGAGAATTTTTGCATGCAAGAAAATGAAAGCATAGACGATATGGTTACTGATTGGTAGTCAAAAGTGCATTTTTATCATTACATTTACCATCACATTTTCATATTTATTCATTTAATTCTGCACAATTATTAATATTTTATTATTTATTGTGTGCAGGCCTCGAAATAATAAAAAGAAAGAATGAAAGCTTAAAAAGAGCCCAAAAGCCCACATTTGAAGCCCAAGTGCAAAAGTGCAAATATCAATTGTCAAAGTGCAATTATGCAAGGGCTAAAGTTGCAATTATTAAAGATGAGGGAAGGATAGAATTCTATCCAACCCTAAACACTTGCAGGATGAGGATAAAAGCCCAAGATAAGAAGGAAATTCGTGGATAGAAGATTTGGGATAATTGAGATCAAGGTAACTTGATTTCTAAGTTATCTCGAAAATCCAGAATAAAGAGCCAGGATCACACTTCCAGAAGCAAGCGCCCAGATGGACGGACCAGAAGAAGCCACGCGCCAAAGCGCGTGGCCAGATTCCCTAGAAATGCCGCAATTCCACGGCAAAATCTCAGTTTTTGCGGCACTTTGATGTTATCTGGATACCAGATTTCGTGGGCGACTTTATCCGGGACTCTTCGACCTTCTGCACCTATAAATACCCCCTGCAGTGCAACGTACAGAGTCATCCAGCGTCCAGCAAAGGGCCAAAGTTAGGGTTTTTAGGGTTTTTCTTCTTTCTTCTAGGTTAGATTTTCTTTTTATTTTCAAGAGAGGGAGATGGCTATGTTGAGGGTGACACTGATGTATGCTTCTCTTCTCCATTGTATCAAGTAATGAAGGTAATTTTTATTTTTATTTATGTCATTGCTTTACTTTTCTTTTTGTTTTCTTTTTCTTTTCTACATTATTTCTGTTGATCTTTGATGAGCATGCAAGCGATTACCAAACCACAAGTATAATAAATCTTGGTGGTGCCAACGATATTCCATAAAGATGTTCTCCTCCTCGAGGCGTATCAATTCATACTTGCCCAAGGCTTGATGATCTAATGCGAACAGCGGACTGAGATTGATCCCATGGTTTATGCGTTCAACGCCTCCGAAATAAGGTAAAAAGTGTTAGGTTTTCACATATTTTCTCCAACCAAGGTTAGTTTTCTTTTCTTTTCTTTTATTCTATTTTTGTAGATTAAATCACTATCTCCCAATTCTTTCTTTTCCGATTCATTGTAAATACCACCTTCTTTCTAACATAACTAATATTCTCGTATTAATAACTAAAAAAAAAGGAGATAACTTGCTTAACGCTTCCATCGCAGTCCCTCCCTGAGGATCACAACCCGCATAGCCTTGCTACCGCGGATTAGTATTGAGCACCTCGCACACCTTTAATTCTCAGATCTAATATTCATATTTTGTGTGCAGGAAAACTCAGTCAACAAATTGGCGCCGTTGCCGGGGAGGGACGGTAAGTTTTTCTCTAATAAAAAAATTAATTATTAACTAATTCTTTTAATTCTTTTCTGTTTGCAGGTTTGGAGAACAGAAAAACAGCAGCAGAATTGGACATATAGCAACTTTGTGCCTCTGCCCTCGAAGGCAGAGCAGCAGAGCCTGCTACTTTGCCGCAGAAACGCGGCAATTGCCGCGGATCCGCGCAGTAGCAGTGAATTACTGACTCAGTTTTCTGCAGGTTGCTGAAATTTGCAAATACTGTTTACTGCTTTGTTGATTTTGTTCTGTGATAAACCTGTATACTGCTAATTAATTCAACAGTAAACTATTTGTTGTTAAAGATAAAAATTGATTAGACGTTTGTGAAAAACACCTAGAGGGGGGTGAATAGGTGTAAGTGCTAATCTAGAAACTTAATGCAAACTATGTGCGCTAAATGCGGAAGCTAATGCAAATTATGCACAAACTAATACAATACAACAAGTGTAGCCGAATTCCCCTTTCGAGGCTCTGGACTAACTCCCCTTGATTCCCCTTGAAATGGGTTGAGGCGCTATGTGAAGCTCTTGTTGGATGAGTATAAGTTAGGCACACACACAAGCAATCTAAGCAATATGAAATGCACACAATCAAGCCAAGCATATAAGAATGAATTGCAATATAAAAGATGCAAGGCAACACAAGCAATATATAAGATATGTATGCAATGAAAAAAATGATGCTTGAATGAAATGATGCTTGCACAAAGTAAAGAGAGTAGAGTTGAGAGAAATTGGATCAAACGCTAACACAAAGATTTGTTTCGAGGTTCGAGTACCCAACTCTACATCCCCGCCTACACCACCGTGTAGGATTTCCCAATCCACTATAGGAGTACCGAACTCCTCTCTCAACCTTACAAAGCCACCGAGGCTATACAACCACAATCCACCTCTACCGAAGAGGGATACGGCCCGTAGCCAACAACAAACAATAACAACAACAACCTCTACCGAAGAGGCTCACAACAAACACAATCACCTCTACCAAAGAGGAATCCAAACCAATACCACTCCGATCACCTCTACCGAAGAGGGATTCACAAAAGCAAGGAGGGTTTACAATAAGTGGTTACAAAGACCACAAACACAATCTTTCTTTCTTTTCTCTTTTCTTTTCCACAAAAACAAGATCCTAAATAGATTAGGATAGGTGATAGCTCAAGTGTGGAAACAAGGTGTTTTTGAAAACCAGCAACAAAGAAAAACTACTTGGGAAATCACTTGTAAATGATAGAAAATGAAAAACAAAACAATCTCCCAAAACCCTAGCTTTCTTTGATTTTCCAAAAACCCAAAAACAAATAAGATGAAATCTTTTTGGCTTAAAAACTCTTTAAAAACTCTTTTAAACACTAGAGAAAGTCTGGAATTTTTAGCTCTAAAAATCTTAGCCAAAACAATGGAGAAATGGGGTATATATAGCCCCTATACAAAACTAGCCGTTAGGCTGAGTTGGCAGTCTGACAGACTGCCGGTCGACCGGTCCGGTCGACCTCCAACGGTCAAAAATGTGACCGTTGGGCAATAGCGGTCGACCGGCCCGGTCGACCGAAACATCCTGAGAGCAGAACTCTCATCTCGGTCGACCGGCTCGGTCGACTGTCCACTGTGCCTAACAGACGTGCACGTCTGTGCACATCGGTCGACCGGCCCGGTCGACCGGCCCTTGGTGCGGTCGACCGGTCCGGTCGACCGACTTGGCCTGTCAGCCAGTCCTCAGTTCTGCACAGATACGGGATTTGAAAATAGGTCTTTTCACTCAATAAAAATCTCATAAAATCACAGTAAATCTAAAAAATAGTTTTAATCACAATAAAAACTGTTTTTCTAAAAATATGTTTTTCTAAAACTTGTTTTATCATTTTACTTTGATAACCAAACTTGTGATAAAAATTTCAAGACAATATATCAACATATCAATTCATTTTTGTGTCTTGCTATCAAACTTGATTTTCCAAAACATGAATAGGATAGTCAAAATAAGTTTGTTTAAAAAATTAAGCATGCATGTATAGAATGAAGCAACTATACATATATCAATTTAAACTTGTTTTGATAAACTATTCATGAAAACCAAAACTCAATCATAAAACGTGTGTGATTTGTGCACTTGAGCATATCAACTAAACTAAGCTTTACAAATATGGATCTAAAACACAAACTCTAAACTAGATACCTAAGTCTTCTTGTCGATCTTCCATCTTCAAGTAGACTCAGTCCAAACTCCGTGATTCTCCAAGTGCAAAGGTATAATCTTTAAGCTTTGGCACCGGAATCATCATGAATAGCTTCTAATCATCTTGTTGAAGCTAATCACCAACCTAATATCCTGTTAATGATCTGAAACTTAGAAACACAAGAATATTAGTAAACATAACTACATGAGTTGATCATCATCAAAACTAGAGTGGAAGGCCATTGGGCCAACAGTTTGCATATTAGGCACGTGTCTTTTCAATTCCTTTATTTTTACTGTTGAAGAGTGCTGAAGCAAGGTACGTACGCATTGCATGTAGAATAGGACTCATCTCTTGGTTGATTTTCTGCTTTGAGTGAATCTTATCTTCTTATCTTGTACACTTGCACTAATTCATCTTAAGGGCATAACCCATTAACAAGATAAGGTGGGGATTTCATCACCCTTTCTTAGCCCAAAAATCATATCCCAAGCACTCACTAACCCAAGCCTAACTTAAAAATTAGTAGACGTTGGCCCTAGGGACATCTCGGACTCAATAGGAGATTATCCTAAGGGGGAACAGTGCTGGAAGTTGACTCTTGTCAAATCAGTGTCTAGGAAAGGGATTGAGGGCCGAAAGCCCGAAGATTGGTGGTTATTTAATTAAGGAACGTCTTTAATGGAAAACCTCCCACCACTCTTGCCCTGACCTGGCTGATTAACTTGTGGTCAAAGTCTGCACCCTACCTCCCGTGGACAGTCTAACCAGTTAGGAGTCGTCTAGGTCATAGGCCTACCCTAACTTAGGTTAGAATTTTTCTTTTTTTGTTTGTTTATTTGTTTGTTTTTTTTCTTTGTTTGTGTTGGTGTGATATGGCATATAATAATAATTCCAATTTTAATCTATATTACACACCTAACTATTATTCGGATATTACCAACCCGGCATATCATAACTTTGACCAATCTAGTATGCCGGAATGGTCTTATCCGAATGAATATAGCCCACACCCTCCATCTTATGACTATAATTTCCATAATAATTTCAACTCGTCACAGAGTTTATGGGGTTTCCCCGAGTCTAATTCTCGACCAAATTGTCCTCCATATCCATCTAGTCCACATTCTTCCCAAGATTCATACTCAGATCCACCCATTCAGAATAGAAATTCATCTATCTTGGAAATGATGAGTATGAATGAGTCCAAGCAAAAATCACCATCAATCTTAGACATGATGATGCGTGAGTCCACCGACTCACAACTTCATCACGATTACCCGTCCTATTTTCAAGTCCAATCAGAACATGATGCACCTATCGACTATGAAGGGATGCTTGCAGCCATGACTCAGGCTAGATTAGCCCGTGATCGTGATATAGATATGATGATTCAATCTTTACGTTCTCACCGTTCGGCCATTTCTGATATCATTGACCACTCTCGTAGAGCCGACGAACCAAGTTGCTTTGGACAACAAGATTCTACTTCAGTGCCATCATTTGAACTTGCTGAAACTCCAATTGTTGATAATTTGGCAAGTTTTTCCTTTCCTGAAATAGAACTTGAACATGAATATGATCATGATCTTCCACTCGGTGATTCAATTTTATTTCCTGATTCAATAATGACTCCGGTGTCTCCACCTGATTTCACTTTTCCCGAGTCAACATTGGACCCTATTCCAATTCATCATGAAATTGAGTCACCCATTTTTGATGATCATATTGAACTTGACCAATTGTGCAATTTTGAAAATCCTATGGATAAATTGGCAAGTTCTTTTTATTACATTGAACCCAATGAGATATGTGGCCTAGATTCTCAAATCTATGATCAAGTTCAAATTCCTGAATCATTATTGACTCCTGTTCTGTTACCTGAATTAGGTAATATTTTAGAGTCAGTTTTGATTCCCACACCTATCATTGCTGAACTTGAATCACCAACATTGAGTCACATTCCATTGTGGGAAGATGATTGTGAACTTGAGCTTAAACTTATTGATTTGGACCCACTTCCTGAACTTAGCCCGACTCCTGAGCCCTTACTTGATTTGAGCTTCTTCCCTGAGTCGGTATTCGTTCCCGCACCTATAATGTCCAAGTTAATAATTCCATCTTTCCATACTCCATTTTGGGACAAGGAGGTTGACAAAATTGACTCTGAAATTTATTATGAAATTTGAAAATTTGATGGGGTGGAAATACTAAAAATTGATTATACATATATTTTAGTGGGTTATGTAAGGAAAGTTTCTGGTGGGTTCCACCAAATTATCTGTTATCTTGATTGGGCCGCATTTCGTGGACCAATTAGACCACCTCCGGAACCACCACCTTGAGGTAACTTCCGCCTTCCCTTATTCTTTTTCATGCATATATGCATTCATTCATACATTGAGGACAATGCATGAGATAAGTGTGGGGGTGGGCTTTACTAACATACTAACATAGGTAGAAACTAACAAAATTTGCTAATAAAAAAAAATTTTAAAAAAATGTTATAAAAAGGAAATATTTTGACTTATTTTTTGAAAGAAATCTAAGTTAGTTTTAAGGATTAGGAAAATCACGATTAGGATTTCTAAAAACTTGGTCAAAATAAATAAATTGTTTAAATTTTTAGGTATATGAGAGAAATTGAATAAGTAATTAGTCTTGATTTTTACCTTAATGAAATATGCATACCTAATGCATATCTAGGATTCTAAGACAAAGACCCTTGTGCCTCATATATATAAAAAAAAAAATTCAATCACTAATTAAGCTGGATACATGTGCCTCATGAAGCATAAGTATTCACGCCTAAAGGTGAGTTAATAAATAAAATCCTTAGTTTTGTGGCCTAGTTCACTCGAATTTGAGTCCGCGGGGTGTTTTCTCACCTGGTGCCCTAAGACCGACCGGTTTGGGAGTCATCGACTTTAAGTTCGCTACATGGGTGGATTAGAAAACCTAAACTAAGAAATATTATATATGTACTAACACATCTAATAATCAATTAGTTAGGTATGAGGGCCTCAAGAAGCCTTGATACTTATACGAAAGAAAATTAGATGAGTTATACATGCAAAAAAAAAATATTAACACATCTATTAGTCAATTAGTTAGGTATGAGGGCCTCAAGAAGCCTTGATACTTACACGAAAGAAAATTAGATGATGTTATAAAAATAATAAAGAGGCATGAGAGTCCAACTTAAGGAATTCCTAGATTCACAAGGGTGCGTATGACTTTTGGTAACGAAAAAGACTATACAAACATTCAATTTTAATCCTTACCTAAAATAAATAACAATTGACTTTATTAAGACTAAGTTTAAAGAATGAATAAAAATGATAATCCTAAAACTTATAGACTACTTAGTCTCTTCAAATATAATTCAAATATTTTCCTTTTTATGGATTTTGTGGGTGTAATCCGCTGAAAACCCTCACGAGACAACACTCGTCCTCTAGGATAACCAAGAGGTTTAACGGCTTGTTGCACGTGCTAAGTGCAATCGTGATTCCTACGAAAGTGAGTTAGGTTAGATTAACTTTTTCTTTTTCTTTGTTTTTACTCGAGGACGAGCAAAAAGATAAGTGTGGGGGTGTGATTGGTAGTCAAAAGTGCATTTTTATCATTACATTTACCATCACATTTTCATATTTATTCATTTAATTCTGCACAATTATTAATATTTTATTATTTATTGTGTGCAGGCCTCGAAATAATAAAAAGAAAGAATGAAAGCTTAAAAAGAGCCCAAAAGCCCAAGTGCAAAAGTGCAAATATCAATTGTCAAAGTGCAATTATGCAAGGGCTAAAGTTGCAATTATTAAAGATGAGGGAAGGATAGAATTCTATCCAACCCTAAACACTTGCAGGATGAGGATAAAAGCCCAAGATAAGAAGGAAATTCGTGGATAGAAGATTTGGGATAATTGAGATCAAGGTAACTTGATTTCTAAGTTATCTCGAAAATCCAGAATAAAGAGCCAGGATCACACTTCCAGAAGTAAGCGCCCAGATGGACGGACCAGAAGAAGCCACGCGCCAAAGCGCGTGGCCAGATTCCCTAGAAATGCCGCAATTCCACGGCAAAATCCCAGTTTTTGCGGCACTTTGATGTTATCTGGATACCAGATTTCATGGGCGACTTTATCCGGGACTCTTCGACCTTCTGCACCTATAAATACCCCCTGCAGTGCAACGTACAGAGTCATCCAGCGTCCAGCAAAGGGCCAAAGTTAGGGTTTTTAGGGTTTTTCTTCTTTCTTCTAGGTTAGATTTTCTTTTATTTTCAAGAGAGGGAGATGGCTATGTTGAGGGTGACACTGATGTATGCTTCTCTTCTCCATTGTATCAAGTAATGAAGGTAATTTTTATTTTTATTTATGTCATTGCTTTACTTTTCTTTTTGTTTTCTTTTTCTTTTCTACTTTATTTCTGTTGATCTTTGATGAGCATGCAAGCGATTACCGAACCACAAGTATAACAAATCTTGGTGGTGCCAACGATATTCCATGAAGATGTTCTCCTCCTCGAGGCGTATCAATTCATACTTGCCCAAGGCTTGATGATCTAATGCGAACAGCGGACTGAGATTGATCACATGGTTTATGCGTTCAACGCCTCCGAAATAAGGTAGAAAGTGTTAGGTTTTCACATATTTTCTCCAACCAAGGTTAGTTTTCTTTTCTTTTCTTTTATTCTATTTTTGTAGATTAAATCACTATCTCCCAATTCTTTCTTTTCCGATTCATTGTAAATACCACCTTCTTTCTAACATAACTAATATTCTCGTATTAATAACTAAAAAAAAAAGGAGATAACTTGCTTAACGCTTCCATCGCAGTCCCTCCCTGTGGATCACAACCCGCATAGCCTTGCTATCGCGGATTAGTATTGAGCACCTCGCACACCTTTAATTCTCAGATCTAATATTCATATTTTGTGTGCAGGAAAACTCAGTCAACAGTTACAAGATTTACAAAGATCACTAATGGACTTTCTTCTCTAGGTGATGCTATCGACAACGATCAAAGAGTAAGAAAGATTATCCGGGCTCTTCCTCCTTCATGGGAAGTAAAAGCAACAACCTTGAAGGAACTCAATGACAAGGAGGAGATGGAGCTAATTGGTCTCATTGGGAACCTCAAAACCCATGAGATGGAGAGGAAAGTGAGGGAGGATATGGCTCCTTCCAAGAAGAAGACAATAGCCTTCAAAAGCCAATCCACACACTCCGACGAAGATGATGGAGAAGAAGAAGATGACGAAGAGCTCTCACTTCTTGTGAAGAACGTCCGGAGGATGTACAACAAGGCTAAATTTCAAGGAAGAAGGAGATGGCAAGGAGGTAAAGAAGAGAGGAAGATTATTTGCTTCAATTGTCAAAGGCCGGGACACATTGTGGCGGAGTGTCCGGATAAAGTGAAGCCCTCCACCTCAAAGAAGCCTCACAAGAAGAAGGCAATGAAAGCTACATGGGATTCTGAGATCGAATCCGAGGAGGAGATTGATACCGCCAACATGTGCTCATGGCCAATGAAAGCACAAGCAAGGTAACCCCTTCCACTTCTCCTAATGATGAACTTTCCATGGATGAATTAGGAGAAGCTTTTGTAGAATTATCACATAACTATGATTTTCTTAAGAAAAAGTATTTAAAAATGAAAAAGGAAAATGAATCTCTTAATCATCAAGTTTTTACTCTTTCTAAAGAAAAGGATGAATTACTTTCCACTCTTATTTCCACTCAAAAATATTTTGACAAGTATAAGATTTCTTGTAAAGGCAAGTCTCCACAAATTGATTCAAATGAGATTACCATGCTTAAAGAAAGAATAGACTCTTTGGGAATTGTTTTAAAAAATTGTGAGTTTGATAAGAAGAAGATAGAGGACATGTTTCCTAAGAAACAAGCCCCTAAGAAAAATGTTCACCATGCTCATGCTCATGTTCATACCACACAACCTTTACATCGTGGCAAACCCCCAAAGCATGCTCACACTTCACACACTCATCATGCCTTCATGTATGGAAGAGTGTTCTCATGTTCACATTGTGGGCGGAAAGGACACTTAGCCAATTTTTGCTATGATAGACTAAGTGCATCTTATCATAATGTATGGGTTCGAAACACTAACTTTCAAGGACCCAAGAAAGTTTGGGTACCAAAGTTAACAATTTTGTTAAATGATATAGGTACCTTCCAAAGCCCAACGACGTAGAGGATTGTGGTATCTTGATAGTGGTTGCTCAAGGCACATGACTTGGGACATCAACAACTTTGCAACCCTATCAAGATACCATGAAGGTGGCACCATCACCTTCGGAGATGATGCCAAGGGTAAAATCATCGGTATTGGTAATGTAAAACTCGGCACATCCCCTTTAATTGAAAATGTAGTTTTAGTTGATGGACTCAAGCATAACCTCTTGAGTGTTAGTCAACTTTGTGATAAAGGTTTTGATGTTGTTTTTGATCATATAACTTGTAATGTAATTGATAGAATTTCTAATACTTGTGTGTTTTCCGGTTTTCGTGAAAGTAATGTTTATATGATAGATATGTCTAATATGTCTTGTAATATTACTTGTTTAAAAGCCCTCGATGACGACTCTTGGTTGTGGCATAGAAGATTAGGCCATATTTCTTTTGACCACATATCTAGGTTAAACACAAAGGAAATGGTGAAAGGTATTCCTTGTTTGAGCTTTGAAAAGGACCGAGTTTGTGACGCATGTCAATTTGGGAAACAAACTAAGTCTTCTTTCAAGTCAATTAAGGATATCATGACATCACGTCCTTTGGAGTTAATCCATATGGATCTATTTGGCCCTACACAAACC
This sequence comes from Agave tequilana, assembly GCA_038442645.1. Taxonomy (NCBI): domain Eukaryota; kingdom Viridiplantae; phylum Streptophyta; class Magnoliopsida; order Asparagales; family Asparagaceae; genus Agave; species Agave tequilana. The sequence goes on along the minus strand of JAVJIF010004141.1, from coordinate 135,255 downwards.
AAAAGTTTAAGTGGGAATAGATTTGCATTTGTTTTGGTTGATGATTTTTCACGGTTTACTTGGGTTTTCTTTCTTGAACACAAAAATCAAGCATTTTCATATTTTCAAACTTTTAAGAAAAGAGTTGAAAAAGAAAAGGAGTCTTCAATTTTAAGAATAAGAAGTGATAGAGGAGGTGAGTTCATTAACCTACCCTTTACCACTTTTTGTGAAGAACATGGAATTAAGCATGAACTTTCTTGTCCTAGAACTCCACAACAAAATGGAGTAGTTGAACGGAAAAATCGAACTTTACAAGAGATGGCTAGGACAATACTAAGTGAATATGGTCTACCACATTATTTGTGGGCCGAGGCCGTAAATACATCATGCTATATATCAAATCGTGTTTTCTTGTATAAAAATACTTCAAAGACTTCTTTTGAAATGTACTTTTCTAGAAAACCAAATGTTTCATATTTCAAGGTTTTTGGATGTAAATGTTTTGTTTTAAATACAAAAGATAATTTAGGAAAATTTGATGCTAAAGCTTATGAGGCAATTTTTGTTGGGTATTCTAATACAAGTAAGGCTTATAGAATCTTCAATAAATCATCTTTGACTATTGAGGAATCTATACATGTTAAGTTTGAAGAATCTAACTTGTTTGTTAAGAATGTTGTAGAAATAGATGCTTTGGATGAAGGCTTGGAGAAAGTAACCTTGGAGGATACTACTACTATGGGAGACAAGCCAAAGGATGATGAAGGAAGTGAAGCTAAAGTAGAAGAGGCTCAAGGAAATGAAAATCAAACAAATGAAGTGGAGCCTACTCAACAACTTTCAAAGGGTTGGAGATACAATCCTCATCATCCCAAGGACCTCGTCATAGGTGAAGTATCAAAAGGGGTAACCACTCGCTCTAAACTTCATGATTATTGTGGACATTATGCATTTATTTCTCATGTTGAACCCAAGAACGTCCTCGAAGCCGAGGCCGATTCATATTGGTTGCTAGCCATGCAAGAGGAACTCAATCAATTTGAGCGCAACCAAGTTTGACACCTTGTTCCTAGGCCCCACGATAGACCAACAATTGGTACTAAGTGGATCTTTAAGAACAAGTTGGATGAATCGGGTAACGTTGTTAGGAATAAAGCTAGGTTAGTTGCCCAAGGTTACACTCAAATCGAAGGAATCGATTTTGAAGAAACCTTTGCACCCGTAGCATGGCTTGAAGCTATACGGATGACACTAGCATTTGCCTCATATAAAGATTTTAAATTGTTTCAAATGGATGTTAAAAGTGCTTTTCTAAATGGTTTTATTGAAGAGGAGGTGTATGTTGAACAACCCCCCGGGTTTGTTGATCCTACACATCAGGATTTTGTATTTAAATTAGATAAAGCTCTTTATGGTTTAAAACAAGCCCTAGGGCTTGGTATGAAAGACTTTCTTCATTTTTGATTTCAAATGTTTTAAGAAAGGTAAAATTGACACAACTTTGTTTACAAAACATGTAGAAAAAGATATTCTTATTGTGCAAATTTATGTTGATGACATTATTTTTGGTTCTACTAATGAATCTCTTTGCCAAGCTTTTGAATCATGCATGAAGGATGAATTTGAAATGTCTATGATGGGGGAGCTCAACTATTTCCTTAGACTCCAAATCAAGCAAAGGACGGATGGGATCTTCATCAATCAAGCCAAGTACACAAAGGAACTCATCAAAAGGTTCAGGCTTGAAGGATCTAAAGTAAGCAAAACCCCCATGGCAACAACAACTAAGCTTGACAAGGATGAACAAGGTAAAAGTGTAGACATTAAAGTTTATCGTAGCATGATAGGTAGTTTATTGTATTTGACGGCTAGTAGGCCGGATATCATGTTTTCCGTTTGTCTTTGTGCTCGTTTTCAATCATATCCTAAGGAGTCACATTTAGTAGCGGTAAAACGCATAATTAAATACCTTAAGGGCACTATTGAAATGGGTTTGTGGTATCCGAAAACGGGCCTATTTGATATGAAGAGTTTTTCGGATGCCGACTATGCGGGTTGTAGGGCAGATAGGAAGAGCACAAGTGGAACATGTCAATTCTTAGGTAATTGTCTTGTATCTTGGTCTTCCAAAAAGCAAAATTCGGTAGCCCTTTCAACCGCCGAGGCGGAGTATGTTGCGGCCGGAGCTTGTTGTGCACAAGTTCTTTGGATGAAACATACTCTCCTTGACTATGATTTACACTTTGATCATGTTAAAATATTTTGTGATAATACTAGTACTATTCACATGACAAAGAATGCAAATCAACATAGTAAAACCAAACACATTGACATTAGGTATCACTTTCTTAGAGATCATTATGAGAAAGGTGATATTGATATTGATTATGTTTCTACCGATTTTCAACTTGCCGATATTTTTACTAAACCTCTAGATTATGCTAGATTTTCATTTATTTGTGGTGAGTTGAATGTTTGCATTATGGATTCTTAAAAAAAAATTTCTATTTTGTTTAACCCTTTTTGATGTATGACAAAAAGGGGAGAAAAAGTATGAGTTTGTTTGATTATGTTGGTTGTTTATTGTGTATACTTTGATGCATTTGAATTTTGAGTTTTTGATATGCATTTGAGTTTTAGATAAAACTATGTGTCTTGCATTTGAGTTTTTGACAAATCTATGTGTTTTCAATGCCTTATGTATTTAGTTCTTCATTGACATTTTTTATACATAGCATTATTTGAGGAGGAGCTTTCCAAGCTCTTCTTTCATTTTTGTTTAAATAACCTATATGTTTTGTCATCATCAAAAAGGGGGAGATTGTTGGCCCAAGGTTACAATCACCCTTGTTTAGTGTGTTTTGATGATTACAAAACATATTAGTTATTTGTACTAATATTGCTTATTGTTTAAGTGTGTTTCAGGTTTCTAACTCTACTAAAATGTTTACACCCTAAAAGAAAGTGTTTTGGACTCAAGACAACTCAAAGTGGGCTCAAGACTCAAGTGTTGAAAATCATATGGTGAAAAGCCCTTCTTGAAGAACTTGAAGTCTTTAGAACCAATGTAAGAATTAGAATGTTAAAGTTTGAGTGTTGGATATTGGCTCTAGGATACACACACACACACACACACACAAAATTTGGTTTTGTTAAAATGTGAGTTTTGTATTTAAGTTTTCATGTTTTTAAATTAGGTTTCATGCCTTAAAAATATATTTACATGACTCTATTTTTTACAAAAATAAATACCATGTTTAGATATTGTTTATATACCCTACTAGCATATTACTTAAGTTTCCTTAAAGTCAAAAATTATTTTGCAAAATTTTTCAAGTCAAAAATACCCTGTTTTTCCTGTTTCAGGCTGACCGGCCGACCGGCCCGGTCGACCGGCCACTGTGCCTGGGCGTGCACGTCTGTGCACGTCCTACGGTCGACCGGGCAATCGACCGTCTGAGAGCAGGAGTGCTCTCGGGTTTTCTGGGTCGACCGTCCGGTCGACCGCTAGAGAAAGACTGAGAGCAGTTTTGTTCTCGGGTCTTCTGGGTCGACCGGCCGGTCGACCGCCAGAAGACCCGAGCCAACGGCTCTTTGACCAGCTGAGCTGGCGGTCGACCGGCCCGGTCGACCGCCAAGCCTGCTGCTGCCCAACGGCTCTTTCCTCTTTTGTGCAATTCTGAAATCTGTTTTTTGATCTGTTTTTTGGCAGACTTTTATAGGGTTTTTCAGTTCTTTTTCAGAGCAAATAAGCTCTAAATAAATTGTTTTAAACCTATTTTTCTCCCTATAAATAGAGGAGATGACTCTCTTACTAAACACCAAGAAAAATCCTCTAAGTTTTCAAAGTTTTCAAAAGAGAAAAGAAAAGTGTTTAAGCTCTCCATTTCCAATTCTTTCTTGAGCTATTTTTCAGTTGTGTTTCCTTGAAAAATCATCTCTACAACTGAGTTTTTCTCACTACACTTCATAGAGCCAAAAATCCCTAACTCATAGTGAAGTTGTAAAAAGAGTGAGAGTGTTGTAAAAGAGTTTGGTGATCTTGTTGTAATCACTCTTGTTCTTGTTCCTCTTCTTGTACTTGTGGAGACACCTCTTCGGTAGAGGTTATTGTACTTGGTGGAGCTCGGTGCTCGGGTCTTCGGTAGACCATTGTAAGGCGTCCTCGGTGGATAGTGAAAACCCTTCACGGAGGTGAAGGCGCGGAGTAGAGCGGTGGCTCGAACCTCGAAACAAACATCTTGTGTTTGCGATTGCCTTGTGTCCATTCTTGCTTTAAATTTCTATTGCTCTATATTGCTTTCAATTACTTGCTTGTGATCTTGTTTCTTCCTTTGTGCTTTTATTTCAAGCTTGTGATACTTATGATATATTGTGTGCATCTCACTATTCATCCATCATACTTTGCTTTGTTCGATCAATTCTCATACAACAAGGTTGCATTGCGCACCTCTAACCCATTCAAGGGGAATTGGGAGGAAGGAGTTCAGAACCTCTCACGGGGTATTCGGCTCTTAGTCTTGTTTTGAGAGATCGTTGCATCATTCATCATACTTAGTTTTAAAAAGTTTGTTAGATTAGCAATAACACCTATTCACCCCCCCTAGGTGTTTTTCATCTTTCTCTCTCTCACTTGTGTTTATATATCTTACATGCTTTTATTGTTCATCTATATATGCTAGATATATCTTTTGCTTAATTGATATACATGCTTGGGTTTGTTTATGTGCTCACACTAGTATTCAACCAAGAGAGTCATAGTGGCACCTCAACTCTTAATCTAGAGGAATCTTGAGGGGATAGTCCAGAGCCCTTCACCGGGAATTCGGCTACACTATTTGGTTATACGTTGTGGGTTTACATTATAGTTTTTAGTTTGCATAATTAGTTTTAATTTCGCATTATGTGCATTAGATTAGCTTGTCACCTATTCACCCCCCTTAAGTGACCTACACATCATACTGTGGATTCGGGGTCGATAGCCTGCGCCTTGAATCTACCTTAGTGAATTCATCGCCATCTGAGAGACATAATAGACTACGCCTTGAATTAGGCCTCTTTAACCAGATATTGATTAAAGACACACACAATAAGTCTCTATCTATTGAGCGAGCGGGTTGAGTATTAAAGGCCATGCTCACAATAACCGGCTCATGAGAAGTTTCTAAGGGTCAGCCCTGCCCCCTAACCGTGGCCATCACAGTTCCTCTCACGTAGGTAAGTCCTCCAAGGGTACTACAACTGGAGCTTATACCCTCCATACTTCATGTGTTGGACTTATTAAGAGTTTAACTCAGCCTTACCAAGTTTTATTATAAGAGCATCATCACCATAGAAAATGGGCAGTAGCTACAGTGCTACATATAGGATATAAACATATCCGGGTCGATGCTCCACACCAGTATCACCAGTCCAGCTTGTTACTACTACATTGAAACTCTTTAACGAAATCAGCTCCCGATTAAATAGGTTGGGTTCCTGATATCGGTGAACTCTACTATAGGCTTAACCCCATCTCCCTCGATGATTCTAGGACCACACTCCTAGAAAGACCCATAGTCAATAGGTCAGCAATATACTTCTCAGACATTACAAAGTCCAGAATCACAATTTTGTCCAATAGGCGCTATAAGACTCGAGTCCGATCTGAATATGTTTGTTCATCTTCTTATTAGCATTCTCTTACCTTAGAATCTCAATGGTGGATTTTGAATTAGTATAAACTGAGATTGGAAGTATGGGTCTGGACATGATATAGAATTCAGATAGAAGATCCTTTAACCATTCAGTTTTCAAGCAAGTAGTGTCCAGAGCAATGAGCTCAGACTCCAAGTGCTCCTAACAATCACTGTTTGTTTACAGAATTTCCAGGACACGACAGTACCACCAAACATGAAAACATATCTGGTAGTAGACTTAACATTGTGAGAGTCAGTGACCAAATTGGCATCACTATACCCTTCTATCATATCAGGATATCCAGTGTAAGCCAAGCAATAGCCAATTGTGCCTCTAAGATACCTGAATACTCTCTTTAATGCAGTCCAGTGTTCTCTACCAGGGTTACTAGTATATCTACTCAATGTACCTACTGCATAAGAGATGTCGGGCTTAGTCCTGTTGGAAAAATAAAGAAGTGAACTTATTAATTGAGAGTATTCTAGTTGAGACACGGCTCACCCTATTCTACTTCAAAGTAATTGAAGAATCATAGGGTGTAGGAATAGATTTGAAGTTATAAAAATCAAACTTATGAAGCATTCTTTCGATGCTATGAGATAAACTCAATGAAATTCCATTTGGAGTTCTAGATATCTTCATTCCTAATATTATATCAGCAGGACCTTGATCCTTCATGTCGAAGTTTAGAGAGAAATAATCATGTACCCTTTGAATTGCATTAATAGAAGTTCCAAGAATAAGAATATCATCTACGTATAGGCAAAGAATGTATAGTCATCATCAAAGTTCATAGAATAAATGCATTTATTATGTTCATGAAAGTGAATCCAAATTGTGCAATGACTTTGTTAAACTTTTGATGTCATTGTTTATGTGCTTGTTTAAGTCCATACAATGACTTCACTAGTTTGCACACTTTGTTTTCTTGTCCCTTGGCTATGAATCCTTCTGGCTGGTCCATATAGATCTCTTTTTCGAGATCACCATTCAGGAAAGCAGTCTTGACATCCATTTGAATATGAACATGTTATGAATTGATGCAATGTAAGAAAGATTTTGATAGAAGGATCCTGGCAATAGGAGAATATGTGTCAAAGAATCAATACCCTTTTCTGGGTAAAACTTTTGGCAACTAATCTGGCTAGAAATTTATCGATAATGCCATCGGGTCAGAGTTTCTTCTTGAAGACCATTTACAGCCTACAGGTTTGCATCCTGGAGGAAAGTCAGTGAGAATCCAAGTGTTGTTCTCCAATATAAATTTGATCTCACTGACAATGGCTTCATTCTAGAAAAAGAGATTCAGAAGAGACCATTACTTACTTGAAGGAGATAGGATTACCTTCTATAAGATAAATAAAAAAATCTTCACCGAAAGATAAAAAAGTTCTAGTTCTATTACTTCTTCTAGGTCCAAAGTCAGAAGTAGGAGCAGAACTAGAAGAAGGAATATCAGAAACAGAAGGAGTACAAGAAGGATCACTAGGGATTCTTGATTTGAAAGGAAAGATATCTTCAAAATAAATAGCATCTCTAGCTTCATTGTTAGTGCTATTGGATATTTTACTGATCTCAGAGTTAACTACTAGGGATCAGTTAACATTGCTATCCAGCGCATAACCAATAAAGATAGCATCAATAGCGTCAATAGTCTTAGGGCCGTTTTCTTTTTCTTAGGTTCTGGTATTGAAACCTTAGCCAGGCAACCCAGACATTGAAGAATTAGATGTTAGGAGTTTTTTCTTTCCAACATTCATATGTAGTAACATCAGAGTCTCTTTGGGGAACCCTATTGAGAATGAAACAGGCAAAAATGAGATATTCTCTTGAAAGGTTCTCATGTGTACCTGAGCTGAGTAACATACAGTTACCATGTTCATCAGTATTCTGTTCTTTCTTTCAGCTACACCATTGGATTGAAGTGTGCATGGAGCAGTTACCTCACGAATAATGCCATGCTATTGGCAGAATCCTAGTATATCACTTGAGGTGTACTTTCCCCACGATCAGGTCTTAGGATCTTGATCTTCCTGTCAAGTTGGTTCTCAACTTCGGCTTTATACACCTTGAACCAATTGAGAACTTCATCATTGAATTTGAGAAGATAGGTGTAGAAAAATTTGGAATGATCATCAATAAATGTCACAAAGTATATTCTGCCACCTCGGCTGAGAACTCTGTTCGAGTCACACAAATCACTATGAATCAGTTCGAGGGGTTCAGAATTTCTTGTGATAGAGTGAAAAGGTGTTCTGACATGTTTGCCTTGAACACAAATTTCACATTTAGAAGTTAAATCAAAAGAGGATTTAGGAATGAGATTCAAGTTAATCATTTTCTTAATGCAATTGAAGTTGACATATCCCAATTTACCATGCCAGATATCAGAAGACTCAATGTTCAAAGCAATAGGAATAGAGATTATATTATGAGAGGAATTAATTACATTGAGCCGAAAAAGGCCATCACAAACAAAATACTTTCCAAAGAAAATATTTGACTTGGAGATTACAAATTTATTAGATTCTTTAACAATCCTATAGCCAGCTCTAAGAAGAGATGATTAGCTGATCAGATTTCTCCGAAGTGAGGGAACGTGCAAGATGTCTTGAAGAGTCAAAACTTTCCTGGAGGTTATTCTAAGATCAATGAGTCCAGATCCTTTTATCTCTCTAATGGAGTCATCTTTCAGGCTCACGCTTCCTCCACGTTGTTCATGATAGGATTTAAACTAGGAGCGATCAGTGCAGATATAAATATTGGCTCTCAAGTCTAACCACCAGTCCAAAGAAAAAGTGATAGAGTTGACAATAAGAAGAGAGGAATCTAACCTAAAAGAGTTGGAGTTCAGTTCTACCATGTTGACCTTATGCCCGTCGTTTCCTCTTGGTTGAGCTTTGACTTGTTTTATCTTTCAATTGAAATATTGGGGCGCCTAGTGATTGGTTCTCCCACAGACATAGCAGAATCTTCCCTCGATCATCTGGCCAGAGGTTTGGGTTTGAAGGAGGAATATTGTAATGATTTAAAAGAAGAAGAGTTTGTATGAAGAGAAGAATGAAAGTGATTGGGTTTCTTGAATTTCTCGCCCTTGGGATTCATAAATTTACGCTTAAGCTTATCCTCAACCAAGTTGACTTTGGCTTTCAGTTCAGACTTTGGTTTGAAATTTTGCCTATGCTGATCTTCTATGCGAATAGCTTTTAGGGCTTGAACATGGGTAAGGTAACCTTTCTTTTGATGGAGGTCTCTGGCAAAGGTTGACCATAAAGGAGGGAGTTTATCAATGAGACAAGACACCTTGTAATTGTCAGAGAATTGATTTCCTTTCGATTGAAAGTGTCGGATAAAATCCTGAAATTCATGAAGTTGATCATTGATAGGTTTGTTGTCAGACATCATGAATTTATTGAAAGAGGAGGTGAATCTTTCGATTTCAGCATCATCGAGGCCATATTCTTCCTCAAGTGCTATCCACAGTTCTGTGGCACTCTTATATTCATAATAAATGTCATATAGACTATCAGAGAGTGCACTAAGAATCCTATGGAGACAATGATAGTCAATCTCCTCGGTTTCAAATAGATTTATGTGGAAGGAGTTGAAGGAGGAGTTTCAATAGATGGTGATATGGTAGGTGATGATTTAGGAGAAGGCACAGGAATAGAATCATCTATGGCTGAAAATGAGAGCTAAAGTGGTTAATCAGTACTCCATCTGCTTTGCTCACCTCTTAAAATAAGTGCGAGTGAATTTCTTAGGTTTCTCACCCTTAGAATGATCAGGGTTGGCCATAGTGACAGGATGTAAGCTATTGAATTTTGTATTCCAAGTTTATATGGATGTCAAAATTTAATTAAATGGATAGCTTAAAAGAAAATCCTAGTGTGGTAATGTGACAAATGATCCAGCAAGATAAAATAATTACAACTAGAAATAAAACAGTGAGCAATTCAGGAATTAAAGAATTTCAGATTAATTCCTAAATTAATCTAGCATGAAAGATACAATCAGAGAGTTATTTTCCAGTTTCTAAACAAAACTTGTAAGAGTTTAGATAATAAAGTTATTAGGTAGAAAGAGACAACAATTATTTGCAAGATTTAATTACATGCAAGGAAAGGACATAATGCTATTAATGCAATAAATAATTGTAGAGAGATAAGATCTGAAAATTTTAAATGATTATTTTCCCAAATAAAACAAGTCCTTTGCAAGAGTATTAAATGATTTGCATGAATGATAAATAAATAGAGATTTTTGATCTTTTAGATTGTTGGTTGTAAACTATGCTATTCTTAAAAACCATGCAAATTAATATTCTTGAAAACAAATTAAAGTAGCTTCCTAGCATACTGCTCGGAATTTAAACAAAATATAAGCAAATTAATCTGGTATGGAGAATGCAGTCACATAGTCACTGCCCTAAAGGATCAAAAGCCTGTCTCCTTGCCCAGATGTTGGTTTGACTTTGTCCAGTAGCGATAAAAAAATCCATCGGAATCACCAGCAATCGGCCTAGGACAGTAGGCAGAGCCTTTTGCTCAGATAAAGAATTGTTACCCAGAAAAAATGAAGTAAAACTAAAAGAAATATGATAGTGGGAGAAAGAAGATATAGCTGTAGATCTCAGAGTTTTTTTGTCACTCTCTCCGAGAATGAACAAGGAGGCTTTATTCATAGGTATAGACCTCTGTCTGTTACTAACTGCCCCCCACAAATCAAGCGCACGTTCAGGTTAATTGCAATTATTGTACAACAACTCCGCATGTTCACAGATCTGCTTTTATCGAGTCAAGAAGCGTTACAAGTCAAAATATGAAGCACTTTAGGAGAGTGAGATGGAGCTCGAGAAATACACCGAGTCTCCACGTGCTCGAAAAAGACTCCGAGGTCCAAGTGCTCGGTTGATCCCAAGTGATTGAGGTCCACTCTGATATCACTCGAAGTCCGAGTACTCAGGAAAGATTTCGAGTGCTCAGCGTCCACTCTGAGTCTAAGTGCTTGGGGTTCATCCCGAATCTTTAGGTACTCGGGAATAACTTCGAGTCCAAACACGGGTTACTCTACTCAGAAAGACAAGAAATAATTCCCAAAATGTAGTAGGTCTAAGAACCCATTTAACGGAGCTGCATTTGTGTTCACAGGTCGTGGGCACACGCCAGCCGCACCCGAACACGGCCCGGCTCGGTTCGACGCGTATGCGCGCGTGTGGGGAGTTGGCCAATGGCCAAACACTCATAACAAAATGCTTAGAAAGAGTTGGTACATATATACCACTCAAATTTCTTTTGCCTATCCAATGGGGGACTAAAAGCTGAAGGCAAATAGAGGGAAACTCAAGTTTTCCCTCCAAATACAAATACACATCCAACAGATTTATGATCTCACTAATTAAGACATTTTACAAGTTTTATCATCTTTCAAGTAATTGAAAACGCCTCTTCTTGATTTACTTGATTTTGATTAATGATGAGTTTTAGTTAGTTTTAAATGGTTTTAGAATCAACAATTTTTTAAAAAAAAGAGAGAGAGCTTACCTTTGAAACGAATGTCCTATTTTCAAAAGAATAAAAACTTGTGATTTATTTTTCAAATAATTGTATCTTGTTTGTAGATAAAATTGTTTTGGTTATAAAATTATTTTTGCTTCATGTAACATGAAATCTTGTGAAAACTATTTGATATATATACGATTCTTGAGTCACTCGATTTTATGCTATATATTTCATATATCCTTGTGTGCACTCAATTCTTGTTTAATTATATGTATATGCTTTAGTTTTGATGAATTTACATGTTATTTGAAAGTTATATGATATTTGTAATTATAATGGATTCTTAGAGCTCATATATAATTTATTAATTAGGAGAATTTTTATCACGATTTCCAAATTGATACTTATTTTTAACTTAATATTAAGATTTAAATATTTTCAATATATATTTTGTTTTGCAAGTGTGGTAAACTAGATATCATACATTCTTGTTTATGCTTTAAAAAAAAAAGTTATTAGTTATTTAACTTTGCATATAATTTAAAAATTATTTTCATATTTTCAAATGTGCATCTTGCCTATCTTATTTGTGGAATTATGTTTATTGGACTCTTAGCATATCATGATCTACATATTTTGTTTATATGTTTAAATGTAATTTTGTTAAGACTTGTAATATACATGTATAACTTTTGAGATACATTCTTGATTTTGTGTCAAAATTGATTCATATACTTTCTGTGCTCAATTTTTATTTGATTATACCTGTATGTCCTACTTTTGATTATTTTTACGTATACACATGTACTCTCTTTATATATTTGTTTTTGATATAGTTTTTGAATGAATTTCTTGAGATACATGTTTGATATTTTATAAGATTATTTTTATGAGTTTTACTTCATGTATTTCGTGATTATCGTGTTAGTGAAAATGTTTGGTGATTTGAGATTATGAATGTTTACATATTTTTTTGCAATTTGGTGAAAAAGAATTTTCTTGATTTATGTCTTCATAATCTTTTAAAGCAAGTCTTCTATATGTCAATATATTTAGTAAGAATTTTATATGAGTATTTAATGAATTCTTTAGAGCTTTATGGATATTATCTTCATGAATATAATATTTACATGATTCTTATTTACTCACATTTTGTTTACTCATGATTTTAAATTCACGAGTATATATATGCTATATAGATTTTGAGTGACAATTCTTGTGTAATTTGTAAGAATTAAAACTTAATGATTTCATGAAGATCAAATTACCCAATAATAGATCTTAAATCCATACATCTCAAGAACAAATTTACAATAAATACATACCTGAAGCCATGTGAAGGATTGATGAAGGTGGATTGATCTAGATCTCAATCTCTTTCCTTTGATCCTTGCAAACCCTAATCAGTAGACACTTTCTTCTCTCTGTCTCCTTCTCTTTTCACAAAACCCAAACTAAAATGATGGATCCACAAAAAAAAGGGAAAGTTTTGTTTTTTCTATAATGGAGAAGAGAAGAGGGTCTACGTATTGCAAAAATAACCATATTGATAAAACCACCCATCATGGCCCTTTAATATCTCATATGATTATTAAACTTTATACAAATGTAACCTTTATATTTGGGCATACATAAATATCAGTTAGACTAAGATTATGGAATCCAATTAATAATAAAAGGTTAGTGGGCCACTTAATGTGAGACTAACATTCTCCCACTTGGACCACTAGCCGATTATAGTACAACCTTAGAAAACAAATAAAAAGAAAAACTCATTTTTAAAAAAAAACATTTTGACTCCATTGGATTCCATACTGAAAAAAAACTTTGACACGTGATCACGAATTTAAAAAATAATAACTGATAAGCCCAAATAATGATATACTGTAATACTGCAATTAGCTTGGACCACCAATGTGAGTCATAGCGGTTATACAATATCTATGTCATACTCCCTTCTACGTACCACAACATTGATAACCCTCACTAATAGAGTCTATAACCAAAACGACCCCTGTAATTTGTCTTGTTAAGACTTTTCCTGTTTAACAAACATCCATACATAATATGTGCACACATAGTTGGATAACAGGAAATACAGAAACAAACTTTTATTGCGCAATAATGTCAATTACATAAGCACCAAAACATACATTACAGATTACTCAAAAGACCCATTCTAATAACATGTTCTTTGAATGTCTTTGGAGGTAATCCCTTGGTCAATGGATCAGCAACCATTATAGTGGTACTTATATTCTCAATTGACACTCGTTGTTTCTCAACTCTTTCTCTAACGACTAAATACTTAAGTTCCATGTGTCTGGAACCACTAGAGTACTTACCATTCTTAGAGAAGAAAACGGCTGCTATATTATCACAAAATATCTTCAGCGGCCTCGCAATAGAATCAACTACACCAAGTGCTGAAATGAAATTGCGTAACCATAATGCATGATTCGTGGCCTCGAAACATGCTACGAACTCAGCCTCCATCGTGGATGAAGCAGTGATAGACTGCTTTACGCTCTTCCACGAGATTGCCCCACCAGCTAGCATGAATATAAAGCCTGAGGTAGACTTTCTGCTATCTGGGCAACCAACAAAATCTGAATCCGAATAACCGATCACTTCCAACTGATCTGATCTCCTATATGTGAGCATATAATCCTTCGTCCCTTGAAGATACCGCATCACTTTCTTTGCCAATTTTCAATGCTCCATTCCTGGATTACTCTGGTATCTTCCTAACATTCCAACAGCAAAGCTGATATCTGGCCTGGTACAAGTATGTGCATACATCAAGCTCCCAACTGCTGACGCATTAGGAACTTTCTGCATTTGTTTCTTCTCTAAGTCATTTCTTGGACACTGACTCCCACTTAATTTGTCACCCTTCATGATGGGTGCACAACTGGCTGAACATAGTTCCATGTGAAATCTTTCCAAGACTCGATTGATATAACCTTTCTGAGACAGTCCTAACAATCTTCGAGATCTATCCCTGAAGATCTCTATGCCAATGACATAAGCTGCCTCACCCATATCAACCATCTTAAAGTTCTTGGTAAGATAGTCTTTGGTTTCATACAGTAAACCAACATCACTACTGGCTAACAAAATATCATCCACATACAGAACCAAAAAGATAAACTTGCTCCCACTGATCTTCAGATATATACACTGATCAACAGTGTTTTCTTTAAATCCGAATGAGGTAATGGTATCATAAAACGTTATATACCATTGCCTGGAAGCTTGTTTTAGTCCGTATATGGATTTCTTTAATTTGCAAGCCAAGTGTTCTTTTCCTTTCTTTGCGAACCCTTCAGGTTGCTCCATGTATATTTTCTCATCCAAATTTCCATTCAGAAAAGCTGTTTTCACATCCATTTGATGTAACTTTAAGTCATAATGAGCTACAAGGGCCATGATGATTCTAAAAGAGTCCTTCTTTGATACTGGAGAGAAGGTTTCTTTATAATCAATGCCTTCTTTCTGAGTGAAGCCTTTAGCCACAAGTCTGACTTTATATCGTTTGATATTGCCTTTGGAGTCGCGCTTGGTCTTAAAGACCCATTTACACCCGACTTTCTTACAGTTACTAGGCAATTCGACGAGATCTCAGACTTTGTTTTGGTCCATAGATTTCAACTCATCATTCATAACATCAATCCATTTACTAGAATCGTTACTTTCAATGGCTTGTGAAAATGAAACTAGATCTTTATTAATCCCAATATCGAAATCAGATTCCTGTAGATACACCACATAATCATCTGAAATGGTAGATCTTCTTTCCCTTTGAGATCTCCTCAAAGCTGCCGGTTGTGATGGTTCTATAACATTTTCAATGGTGATATCCTCATGAAGTGGTGAACCATTATCATTATGTTGTTCTGGTGACTCAGCTTGATGATCAAGCTGAGGGACAACAATTTCTCTTGAAGAAAAGGGTATTGGGATATTTACCCTTATCACTTCAAGATCTACCTTTCTAGGTTCATCACTCCCACTAATTTCACCATTCTCAAGGAATCTGGCATTACCAGTTTCAACAATTCTGGTACTATGGTTAGGACAATAGAATTTGTACCCTTTAGACTTATCTGGATAACCAATGAAATACCCAGATATGGTCCTGGAGTCTAATTTCTTTTCTTGTAGATTATATATTCTAGCCTCTGCTGGACAACCCCAAACATGTAAATGTCTTAAACTAGGTTTCCTACCAGTCCACAACTCGAAAGGAGTTGTTGAGACTGCCTTACTAGGAACCCTGTTCAAGATATACATAGCAGTCTTTAAGGCTTCATTCCACAATGAATTAGGTACATTAGAGAAGCTCATCATGCTCCTAACCATATCCATAAGTGTCCGGTTTCGCCTTTCAGCAACTCCATTCTGCTGAGGCGTACCTGGCATTGTGTATTGAGAACAAATGCCATGCTTTTCTAGAAATTTGGCAAATAGGGCAGGATTCTGTCCTGACTCATCATATCTTCCATAATACTCACCACCTCGGTCTGATCTCATGATTTTAACTTTTCTATCTAATTTTCTCTCGACTTCTGTAATGAACACCTCAAGGATGTCAACAGCCTGAGACTTTTCAAGAATTAGATATACATAACCATAACGAGACAGATCGTCTATAAAGGTGATAAAGTATCTCTCTCCTGTAAAACATGGAATAGAGAGTGGTCCGCAAATGTCTGTATGAATAATCTCAAGAAGCTCTTTGCTTCTTGTGGCACCTTTCTTGGTGTGTTTGGTTTGCTTTCCTTTTATGCAATCCACACACACACCAAAATCAGTGAAGTTTAGGTTATCCAAAATCCCATTCTTCACTAATCTTTCAATTCTATCCCTGGAGATATGCCCCAGTCGTCAATGCCACAAGATAGAAGATTTTTCATCAATTAAGCCACGTTTAGAACCAACATTTGAATGCAGGGTTAAAAGAGATTGTGCAAACTCATAATTCAAGGAAATTTTATACAAACCATCACATAAAATTTCATGTCCAACTAAAATTGAATTAAACATCAAATTGAGTTTTTCACAACCAAATAAAACTGAATATCCAACAACATCTAATTTGGATAAAGACATTAAATTCCTAGAAATCGAAGGTACATAAAAAGTGTCTACAAGATCCATCTGATGACCCGTCTCTAAGAGTAGTCGATAAGTTCCAACATACTCGACCTCCACTTTGAGACGGTTCCCCATAAAGACAAATCTTTCACTTTCCTTCGGTTTCCTGATTGTAAGGAATCCCTGCATTGAATTAGTTATATGAGTTGTGGCTCCAGAGTCAATCCACCAAGTATTAGAAGGAACTTCAGTAAGATTTGATTCATAACATACGAAAGAAAGATTCATACCTTTCTTTTCGAACCAAGCCTTTCTCTTGTTGCAATCCTTCTTCATATGTCCTTTTCTGTCACAAAAGTAGCATTTGACAGTGAAAGTCTTTCCATGACCCTGGCTACTTTCCCCAGGTTCATTCCCTTTCTTTGGTGGAAACCTCTTACCTCTTTCATACTTTCCCTTCTTGTGTATAACTCCTTGAGTTACTGCTAACACCGAGTGATGTCCTTCTTGCCTCAGTCTCACTTCCTCTTGAATCACATATTAGTCAGCTCATTCAGATTCCACTTATCCTTATGAGTATTATAGTGAATCTTGAATGGTCCGAATTGAGGAGGAAGTGAGTTGAGGATGAACTGTACCAAGAAGGATTCATCTACTTTCATTCCCAGTGTTCCTAACTTTGCAGCTTTATCAGTCATATTGAGGATATGTTGTTGAACTCCTCTACTACCATCATATTTCATGGTAGTTAACTCAGCCATAAGTGTGCCAGCTAATGACTTATCAGCAGATTTAAACCGGTCTTTTACAGCAGTTAAAAGTTCTGAAGCGTTAGCAGTCTGAGGGAGTGAAGTTTTGATGTTGTTGGCAATGATCATTTTAATGAACATAAGACTGAGTCTGTTCGACCTTTCCCAGGCTTTAGCATGACTGACCTGATCTGCTGTACTTTCAGCAGTGATTTCCTCAGATTTCTCAACTAAAAGAGCCATGTCAAGATCCAGTACACCCAGTGTGAATTGGACATGCTCAAACCATTCAGAAAAGTTTGTACCATCTAGGGCTGGGATGCTAGATGCATGAGAGTGAAGGGAAGTGTGAACGTTCACTGAAACAAAATAGGACAATGCTCACATTAAGGCCTCGAATCAATATAAAAACATTAAATTTTATGAAGATGAATTATTGATATCACTTTGATTTCTCCTTTAGGCGAAACCTAACCATATCCAGCATTCACTCTATAGGTGAGACCTTTTATCACCTATGTAGGTCTAATATAATTTATGCCACTTAGACAGTAAGTCATGTTACCTTTGGGTATCCAATTCTACACCACTAAGTTGCATAAATTACACTACCCTACCCGGTTCGTAATTTTTTGAAAGAGACTTTCCTTTGGGTAAGTCCCAATCTCCTAACTAGAACCGCCATCGAGAATATTATTGACTTTAATGTCACCCTTATTGACAAAACATTTATGTAGTTGTATATTCATAAGGCTTACTAATGTAGGTCACTTTGGCAACTACTAAATCAATAAACCGTATGAATATAAAACTAACCAATAATATTCTCTAATCTTTTATTTAAGTTATTCTATAATACTCCAATGTTGTCACTTGACCAATATCAATCAATATTAACACCATAACATTAAATGTGTAACATACATTTATGATTGAATTAAACAAACATTAGTCGACTGGTCAAGGTAAGCCTAGTCGACTAGGGCCAAGTCAAGTCGACTATAAAGGAATTTATAGTCGACTAGGGTCAAGTCAAGTCGACTATAAATTAAAGGTTAGTCGACTAAGGCAAAGCAAGTCGACTCCTGCAGGAAGGTTAGTCGACTGACAGAGAAACAGAGAACCACATAACTCTCGGGTCAACCTGTTAGTCGACTTGGGAAAGGGGTTAGTCGACTATACCAATTATTAGTCGACTACCCAAAAGATCAAGTCGACTAACAGTAAAAAATACAGAAAGTCATAATGTTCTGGAAGGAGACCTAGTCGACTAGTATAGTGGGCAAGTCGACTAGTAGTCGATGAAACAGAACACTTACAACTGTTAATCGACTGAAGCCTTTTCAATAGGAAAAATTAGGGTTTGTAATTCAACCAAAAATTAATTCTAATCCAAGTGATTACACAATTAGAGGAATATTAATAGAATTAATAGGATTTTGAAGAATAGCAACTAAAACTTCTTTAAAAAATCTACAGTAGAATGATCAAAATTTACAAAACCTAATTTTTCATCTTGAAATAGTTAATCATGGCAAAACCTAAATTGTACATAATCTTAATTCTGAGATGCATAGATTCTTAACCATGCTCTGATACCAAATGTAAGAATTAAAACTTAATGATTTCATGAAGATCAAATTACCCAATAATAGATCTTAAATCCATACATCTCAAGAACAAATTTACAATAAATACATACCTGAAGCCATGTGAAGGATTGATGAAGGTGGATTGATGTAGATCTCAATCTCTTTCCTTTGATCCTTGCAAACCCTAATCAGTAGACACTTTCTTCTCTCTGTCTCCTTCTCTTTTCACAAAACCCAAACTAAAATGATGGATCCACAAAAAAAAGGGAAAGTTTTGTTTTTTCTATAATGGAGGAGAGAAGAGGGTCAATGTATTGCAAAAATAACCATATTGATAAAACCACCCATCATGGCCCTTTAATATCCCATATGATTATTAAACTTTATACAAATGTAACCTTTATATTTGGGCATACATAAATATCAGTTAGACTAAGATTATGGAATCCAATTAATAATAAAAGGTTAGTGGGCCACTTAATGTGAGACTAACAATATTATCATGTTTCATGAGATATATATAATTGATTTCTTATTTGAAGAATCTTGAACTAGTTTTCAAACTTATTTTAAAGTAGTTCTTTTATTCTTCACTCTATAGTGTTTTCAATTCATACTTAATTATTTTCAAAATATTATTTTAAAAATATCTACCCTTTGTGAGCGGTCGGTTGGGCGAGCATGCATAGTGTATGTTACTTGATTATCTTATTGACATGTATATGTTAGGTTGGTGTCAGTGAGTGAGTTGTACACATGATTCTCATGATATTTAATTATCGTATAATCATTCTTATTTATCTATATACGTATACATCATATTTCAAGTGGTATTGAATTTTCATTGGCATCATACATATATATGATTTATTGTGCATGTTTTTTTAATAATTTTTGTACATATTTTTATTGCACAATTGATTTCATGCTAAGCTTATATTCTTTTTTAATTAGTATCATTATTTCTAAAGCTTATGCATTGATTTGATGTTTATTTCAGAGAAAAAAATTCTTTGGTTTATATTGGAATCTACTTTCATGTTTATTTAAATTTTTTGATTTATACTTATTTGTAAGTGTTTACAAATGATAACTATGAGATACACTCATTATTCTTGATATATGACTTTTGTGTACTCATTCATGATTGTTTATATTTGTGTATTCTAAAATTGATAACAATTTCATACATATATGGTTGTGCACACTATAGTATTTCGTGCATGCTTCGTGGATGTTACATGCATATTTTATGTATTATTTTTTAGCACAATTATCTATTTATTTTATTATATATGCTCAAATGTGTATGTTGGTATCTTTTGAAAGCTTATGAATTATTTTTGTTAGTATTTAAAAAAAAGAAGAGAAATTTCTTATTTTGATTTCTGATTCCTTCCCTTTTTATCAAAGAAAGAAAATGATAAATATGTTCAAATTTTCAGTTGGTATCAATTATTACATTTGGTATCTATATTTCAAATTTTTTTATTTGGTATAAATTTCTAAATCTATTTCAAATCGTATTGATTTCAATGGGTTTATATTAGTATTATTGAGATTTTTCAATTGATATATATTGTTCTATTTACAACTGGTATTTAGACTCGTGATCAAAATTGATATTCAATAAACAAACTTTTATTTCAATGGTATTCAAAATGTGTTTTGATTTTTTTACCCCTTTGTTGATGGAATGACAAAAGGGGGAGAGAAATTTAGAGTTTATATATGCATGTTTTGCTTATATTGTTATGCATATTTATTTATGTTTAGAGTCTTAATGAATATATTTATATGTTTCTTTGTATGCATTAGTTAAGGGAGAGATTTTATAGAATTCTTCTCTACTCCATGCATATATATCTCCATGAGTTTTGTCATCATCAAAAAGTGGGAGATTGTTGGCCCAAGGGTCTATCATTCTAGTTTTGATGATGATTAACTCATGTAGTTATAGGTATTAATGATCTTATGGTGTTTAAATTTCAGATATTGATCAAGATCTTAATCGGAGTTTAACTTCACTAAAAGACTCAAAGTCAAGTTTGAAGTTAACACATATGATTTAAGAGCTCAAGAGTAAAGATCACATCAAACATTCAAGATGGAGTCTAACTCTACGAGATCTACTTTGGATCACGTCTACTTAGAAAAAAATTCTACAAGAAGATTTGCGCCTTTTGTTTGTGAGTTTAAATTATTGTAAATAATAGACTAGTTTTCATTACTCAAGCTTATACACAAACAATAATTTGATTTTTGGTTTAACCCATTTTCAGTTTCATTTTTGGTTTCATGAATAGGTTTCATTAAGAACAAGTTTACATTGATTTATACGTGTATTAGATTTTATCCATTTACATTGGTGCTTATATTGTGTTTAAGAAACTTATTTTGATAAGTTGACTTCATAAGTTTAGTTTTATTTTTATCAAAAGTCTATTTCTTATAAAAAACAGCTTTTATAATTATCTATTTGACATCCTTTTAGTATTTTGATCATAACTTTCTAATCCTATATTTGATTTATGTGATTTTTGTTGCATTATAAAGTTTACTTAAAGAGCTATACTATCTTCCTATATAGTCATTTCTAAATTACAATATTTAAAGCTTCAAATTTTGATTTTTAAACTGATTGTGTAGTAGAACTGTCGACAGCCCATTTATAGCTGTCGGCAGCGATTTACAAAGAGCTCAACTGGTTGTTCTGCACTGACACCTATCTAGCATTTTGATCATAAATTTTTACTCTGATTTTTGTCTGATGTGATTCAAGTTGCATTGTAAAGATAACTTAAATATCTACAATATATTACTATATGATTATTTTCAGATTCAAATATTTTAGTTATCAAATATTACTTTTAAGTTAGTCTATGTGCTGAAAACAGTTTTCACAGTTTTAGTTTTATACCTTTCAGTATTTTGATCATATCTTTCAAATCTAATATCTGATTCATATGATTTTTATTTTATTAGAAAGATAACTTAAAATTCTACAAATTCTTTATATATATTTATTTTCAAATTCTAACATTTGGACCTTCAAAACTGTGTATGAAGTTCACTTATGTGCATGTCACTTGGCCTGTCGACAACCCAATAAACTGTCGACAACACTTGGTCAATACTTACTTGTTTTGCCTTGTAACGGCTAGTTTTGTACTCAAAGCTGCCCAGTTTCATTCTCAATGGCTATATAGTGTTTTTAAACATTTTTAGCATGTTTTTATTGCTTGAATTTGCTGGGAATTAGTCTCTAACTCTCTCCTATAAATAGGATTGACTAGAGAGTGTTTTTAATAAGAAGTTTTATACAATAAGTTTTTTTACAACAAGTTTTCAAAAAAAATTTCTGTAAAAAATTTTTAATGCTTTTTAATTCTCAATCTCTGTTTTCTCTCACCTACACTTAAGCTTTTATTTCTATCTATTCTATAAGTGAGGTTGTAAGAGAGTTTGGTTTGTGATCGAGAATTGATCACTAGTGTTCATTCTTTATAATCGAGTTGTTGGAGGTTGTGGCCTCGATCGAGCTTGTGGGCTTGTGCGTTTATATTCTTGCGGGAATGAGTAAGGAAGCTTGTAGGTGTTGCGGCACCGAGTGATCTTGCGGGATCAAGTCAATTGTAATCGAGAGCGATTATACTAGAATTCTTCATTGCGGTGAAGGCAGGGACGTAGAGCAAGTGGCTCGAATCTCGATAATAATCCTCTGTCTTTGTAATAAGCTTGCGTTTGATCTCTCTAACTCTTATTCTTTTATATTATCACACAAATATACTTGTTTTTATTTTTCTCTCAAGATTATTTGTTTGAACTCTCTATATACCAAGAAAATAATTGTGCACATCAACTCTTATTTAAGAAGAATCACGATGAGAAGTTCAGAGCCCTTCACGGAGTATACGATTTCATTTCTTGGTTGTGATTTTGGACTCATTTGTGTTAATATCTTTATGTAGAATTATCGTTGATAAGTTTTTATTTTTCCTCATTGATTAGCATATCACCTATTTATTCCCTCTAGGTGATTTCAAATGGATATGGGTTGATAAAAAAAAATAGACATGAATCAAGAATAGACATGATAGGATAAGATTAAAATAAAGAATAATCGATCACGAATAACATCTTCTCGCTCCCATGTCACTTCTCTGTGCATTATGGGCCCAACACGCTTCCACCGTGCTACTCTCGTCAGTTTGATTATGATGGTCAGTTCAAAGAGCCAAAATCGAGAAAATGGGATTGAAATGAAAATGGGAATCAAGAAAAAAGTACAATTCGCTCAGAAAGAAGAGTTAAAATCAGGAACATTAAAAGAATCAGGTGATGGATTTTCAAAAAAAAGGTGACTGGTTTCCAAGTGCACTCAATATCATTGTATGGATAATACATATATATTGCAGTGTAAATAAAACTCATCTCAAGTTATCGGAAAGAACTAGGTTCTTCTTATGAAAAGAGAAAGTCAAAAGTCAGGTAGCAAGTCAAAAACCTAACTCAAACATGATATTAGAAAAAACCCAATTACCCATAATTTGGTCGAAAATCTGACTCTGATATCAAGAAAACCATGTCACATCCCACTTCTCAAAATACGTTGGACCAAAGATGCGACGAAAGTCGGTGATCTGGGCCGAGAGGGAAAGAGAGAGAAAGAGAAGGAGAGAGAAGTAAAGGGAGGGAGAAGATGGCAGGAGGCGGTATGAGTTGGGTTCGACTGTGGAGGAAAATGGAGAGTCAGAAGAGATAGAAGAATATTAGGGTTTTAATTAGGATGTGGATTATGGTCAGGGTTAGAGATGTAGATGAGAGAATTTATATGGGATTTTAAGGGCTGGGGCTTAGAGCTTACGGGCTCAGATTTGGGCCGATATAAAAGAAAATGAAAATAATGGGAAAAGAGAAATGTGAGAGGGAAATGTGGGCTTTTGGCTAACTCTACATGCTCTTTACAAACGAAATGAAATAATCATAATAGTAATTATATTAAGTATTGACAATAATAATACATATAGCCAAATAATATATAATACCTTAAAATGATTTATATTTGTAATAGTAATAATAATAATTTATAAATCAAGTTAATGAATAATAATGAATATTAATTTATTTATAATAGTTATAACTAAATCCAAATAAATATTTAAAATATTAGTACAGTATTATTAACTATGGACATTACAGATTGTAAGAGATCTTTTGAAAGTTTAATTTAAAGTTGATAGCTTATTTTTTTTGTATAAGGTCAATAATCTCTTATTTATAGATTCTCAAAAATAGGATTATTGTAAAATATATTTGATTGGCTACAAATCAGTAAGTAAGTTAGAGTTAGATACCATAAACTACGACTTGTGAAAAATATGCAAAAAAACCAACTAAAAGTGGATGTATTTGAAATGTCAAAATAATGCTGCCAAAATAGATTCTTCATACTCATTTTGATTTTTATTTTGGGATAAGTAAAGTAAGTTTTTGAAAATAGCTAAGTAAGTTTCTGAAAATGGTTAAGTAAAGTAAATTTTTGAAAATAGTAAGTAAGTTTTTGTAAATAGCTAAGTAAAATAAGTTTTTGAAATTTTGATTTTGAACATAAATATCCAAAAAAATTATTGTAAATACTTGAGATTTTGATAATCTTTTTTTGTGCATGTGTCTTTCCATAAATACTTGAAATTCTGTTAATCTTTTTATGTGTGTCTTTCTAGAGTTTCTCAACAATATCTAATTTATTTTAACAAAATATCTAAGACACCTATCCAACCTGACTCGATATGAAAGAAAAGTTGGCGTGCTCTTTGAGTGATTTAAGTTGAGTCATGTATCTTCACTTGAGTCTCGATTGAAGTTGAGCTTGGATTCTCCACTTTGGTTGATTTGAGTCTTATCTTTGAGCACATTTTTTGATATGACTTGATTTATGCAAGAGCTTCTCAATCCCCTTCCTCCTTACAGATTTGCAATATAAGCTCTAGTTCTTTCATCCTCCATCAATGACACCAACTTGCTTGAGTATTTATGAATCTCAAACTATACACTCAATAAGCAATTAGTATTATATGGATGGTTTATTATTCATCATCAAAATACAAGGGTCAACACAAGTTCATAGGGAGAAAAAATTTTGTCACACAAATGAGATTTTCATTTGTGTGAATCTCATTACCTATTGTTATAATATAACAGAGTTTTGATTTTAAAATTATTAGATCACATTTCGTGATATCACTTGGATGAGTAGGATCATAAAATGATGAATCATATTTCAAATTTATTCTTGACAGTATGCACTAGATTGATTTTGAGCAGATATAATGTACTTTATTTTAATTGGCAACTAAGCAAATGAAATTTATTAGAATATTTAAGTTTGTTTTGATAGCAAATTTTTTTCATGTTCTTTCTTGATATTTCTGTATTGTATTTCATTAATTATCTCTATTTGCTTTTCAGAATATCATGCCTAAATTTATACACGAAATGATATAAGACAATTAAAATCAATTTTATTTTATAATTTGTTGGGTACAATTCCACCTTAAGTGGAATAAATTAACAATTCCTCTTTTAATAGAGATTTTAAGATTTTGATTTTTCTTTCAAGTTGATTGTTAACGCTTAATGGTTCCAAGTAAATTACTAGGTTTATTAAGCCCAAGACTAACCAATTCATCTGACCAAGTCAGTGGAAAAATAGGTGAGCTATTTTTCGTTTTGCAACGGTACTTGCTTATGTAACCACCTTTAAGAACATTTTTCTAGACTCCAATTAAACTTGTATTTCTAAAGAATAACTCATCTTTCAAATTTTTTTGTCCTATTGAGTTTGAGATTCAAAATTGATAAACTAATATTCTATTTGATTTAATATTTGGAGTGATCTAGATTATCCCTAATGTTCGAAAAATTCAAACTAAATTTTGTATTCAATAATTTACCAAAAGAGGAGTTTACGAATGCATATTTAGGTTGCCTGATTTTATATTATGTTATGCAAAATAAATGTGCAAGGGATCTTACTTAGTTTTAATTTATAGAAAGAATAAAATCTAATAAGAATGGCTAAATAGATACATGAAGATTGCATCCATTAAATTAATATAATTATGATATTTACAAATGATGTGAATCAACCACAAGTAATATAATTAGAAATTAGAGAGCAACTTAGCATGAAACAAAGATGACGCTTTTGTTTAGCTAAGCTAGCAATCTTGTGAAAGTTTCATAGATGACAACTCCAATTGCTAAACCTTATTTGAAGAGTGAATTTAGTTAACGTAATTTTCGGTTATAAATTTTT
The DNA here is from genome assembly GCA_038442645.1 of Agave tequilana. Classification (NCBI taxonomy): domain Eukaryota; kingdom Viridiplantae; phylum Streptophyta; class Magnoliopsida; order Asparagales; family Asparagaceae; genus Agave; species Agave tequilana. The sequence goes on along the minus strand of JAVJIF010004141.1, from coordinate 109,331 downwards.
TTATTGTAAGTAATTTTGGAACTGAAAGTTTTGAATGCAGTTTTCAATTCAACAATTATAGATGTAATTCAATATCCAAACAATTATGGCAATAATTTACCTTCAGCAATTTGATCTACTTTTAAAATGATTTAATGATAATGAATTATCAATTTAAAGGAATTAATTATGTACATTAATTTATTTCAAAAATTTATATTGTATGCAAATTAATTTATTGCAGAAAGTTATTGCATGTAAATTTTTATTGCATAAAATAGAAAATACAAATTTAAAATAATAATATATTTGTCTTCTAGATTATTCTTCCTAATGTTGTATTTTTCTATTTTTAGATGGTTTGATTTTACAAAAGCATAAAGCATAAGCATGCAATAATATGAAACATATTGAAATAATTTTAACTTACTAAAATTTAGAGTTAAAACATGTAATAATAAATAAACCAAATATACTGCAATATGATCAAGATAAATGACTAAATTAAAACAAAGCTATCCCGTAAGAGAGCAATCGTACTAGTTACTACCCTAAAAAACAAAACTCACCCTATCACTCAGACTTTGAGTTAGTACCATCAACTAGCAGTAAAAGTTCCCCAGAAAAATCAGCACCCGATGTGAGCGTATGCACGTGTCTCCTGCTTAGATGAAGAATGTTTTCCCACTAAGAATAAAAGTGAATAAAATTTTATTTTAACATCAGAATAGAGATCTTCACGCTAGCAAATTATTGTAGCAAAGGAACTCAAAAGGGGAAAGAGAGAGATCTTTGGAAGAGAAAAGATTTGGTTGTGATATCAGATTTGGAACAAGGGGTCTATTTGAATAGCCCCCATTCATCAACTATGACCTACTTCATTGGTAAGAATCCCTTTAGTGTGAACATTCCCCGTGTCTCCAGATATGAATGGCCAAGAATAAACAGTAATGGTCAAAAATAAATGCATTTAATTAGTCAAAATAAAAAAAATTAAATAAACTTGCTCGCTCACTTGAGTAGCGCACTCACCAACGTCGCATCACGGCGTGCGTGTACCACCGATGATGGTGCGACATGGCGAGGCGAGCGGGTGGCGCGCGCATGTGTCACGAACCGCTCCATCTTGGTACACTTGGGCTCATATTGGGCTCATTTGGGTTCATCCCATGTGATAGAGTGGGCTAGGATAATATTGTAAATACCATGTAAAGAGAGATATTCTCTAGAAGATTCCCCTATAGAGATATTCCACGAAAGATTCCTAGAGGGGTACTCCCTAGAAGGATATTCCATAGAAGATTCCTAGAGGATTCGAGAATAAGATATTTAGGGATGAATATATGAGAGCTTCTAGAAATTTTAGAAGCCTCCAATTCTAGAGAATTCTTGTACAAGCTCTTGCCTATAAATAGGGGCCAAGGGTGCTCATTTGTAATCATCAAGGAAAGCAAAAGTAAGCAATACAAGCTTTCACTTCTTCTCCAAGTGTTCTCTATCTTGAGTGAGTGAGTGTGAGGGTTAGGCTGACTTAGCTTCGCCTCTAAGGAGAAAGAGCGAGTTTAGTGTCGCGCGGGTTTGAGTGGTTCGAAGTCAAAAGACTCCGCCCGTGATAGTTGGTATCAGAGCCTAGATTCGGGAGTTATCATGTCGAGCCCCGATCTTCGTTCCGAGATGGGTGGAGTTGTAGATCCAAAGGATGCCCCCAAGCCTCGTAGGGAGAAGACCCGAGATGTCATGGTGACACTGGAGGCACGGTTAGCTAAGATGGAGCTTACCGTGGCGGATAAGCTAGAGGCTTACGACGAGCGCATCGAGGAGCTAGAGTCTGCGAGAGAAGAGCTTCAGGAGGAGATGCAGTCGGCCTTGAATTCCGCCGTCGACATGTTGTAACAAGGGAACACTTCCTTGAGGGAGGAGAACGCGGTTCTGCAGAACTACATGGAGATACTCTTGAAGGAGTTGGCCGAGCTTAAGGAGAGGATCGACCAACACGATGTCGCATTGGCAACTTGAGGTATGGTGTCACATCCTTTTATGGCTAAAGATGTGCCCAAGCCGAAGCCTTACAAGGGGTCTCGGAATGCTCGGGAGATTGATAACTTCCTTTGGAGCATGGAAGTCTACTTCAATGCTGTCGGATTTCGAGACGATGCATCTAAGATTCAAGCTGTGCCTCTTTACCTTGAAGATATCGCTACGTTGTGGTGGCGTAGGCGATGTGAAGATATGAAGAAGGGCACATGCTCCATCAACACATGGGAAGAGTTCAAGACGAGCGGCAATTTTATCCGGAGAATGCCGAGGACGAGCCCCGAGGTAAACTCCGACACCTTACTCAAAAAGGTTCCATTCGTGAATACGTAAAAGAATTTTCAGAGTTGCTGCTGGAGATCCCCGACATGGGCGAGAAGGACTCTCTATTCTCGTTCATGGATGGCCTCGCTAGGTGGGCCAAGATGGAACTATAAAGACGAGGAGTCCAGACCCTTGCCCAAGCCATGCAAGTGGCCGAGTCTCTTATCGAATTCAAGAAGATATGAGATTCATCCAAACCAAAAGATAAGAGGGGCAAGCCTGCTAAAGATGGGGGAGAAAAGGAGAAACCATCTAAGAAGTTCTCACCTAAACCGGCATTTAAAAAGGGAAAGTTCCGCGGCAATACCAATGGAGGAGGCGATCGTCCGAAGAAGTTAGCATACTACTTTTGCGGAGATCCCCACAAAGCCATGGACTGTCCTAAGAGGGCTAATCTCGCTACTCTTGTCCAAAGAGAAGAAGAGAAGCAACCGGAGGATACTACACTCCACTCACTTCGTCTCCTCAATGCGATCAAGGTAAAGGTAGATGAAAGGCCTCGAGGGGCAATGTTCATCAAGATAACCATTTCCGGTAAGACCTTCAAGGCCCTTCTAGATACTGGAGCTTCTCATCTTCTTATTTCAAGTGATGTTGCTAGCAAGTTGGGTCTTAAGATCTCTAAGGGAGGAGGCACCATTAAGGCCGTCAACTCTAGCCCCACTCCTATCGATGGCGTAGCTCACAAGGTGAATGTGAGCATAGGGGAGTGGCATGACCAGGAGAACCTGACAGTCATCACTATGGACGACTTCGATGTGGTGCTTGGCTTAGAGTTCCTGAACAAGGTGAAGGCCGTGTTGGTTCCCTACACCAACACCATGTGCATCCTTGAAGGAAAGGCGTGCACAGTGTAGATCAAGCGGGAGAATGTATCATCCAAAATGCTCTCGGCATTACAGATATCCAAGGGAGTTCGACGTCATGAGCCGACCTTTCTTGCTACCATTAAGGTGGAGGAAGGCTCAAAGGAAGGAGACGACGTGCCTAAAGAGATCTGAGACGTCTTGGACGATTACCAGGACATCATGCTCACCAAACTGCCAAGCAAGCTTCCACCTAGGAGAGAGGTGGACCGCAAAATTGAACTGGAGTCAGGAACCCGACCTCCAGCCATGGGTCCCTATCGCATGGCGCCACCAGAATTGGAAGAACTTCGGAAGCAGCTGAAGGAGTTGTTGGATGCCGGATATATTCGTCCGTCAAAGGCTCCCTATGGTGCACCAGTGCTCTTCCAGAAGAAGCATGATGGTTCATTGCGGCTTTGCATCGACTACCGAGCGCTAAACAAGATCACGGTGAAAAACAAGTACCCTATTCCTCTGATAGCGGACTTATTCGACAGGTTGGGTCAAGCAAGATACTTCACTAAGCTTGACTTGCGCTCGGGGTATTATCAAGTACGGATTGCGAAAGGAGATGAATCGAAGACCGCGTGTTTGACCAGGTACGGATCGTACGAGTTCCTAGTTATGCCATTTGGTCTCACCAATGCACCTGCCACATTCTACACTCTGATGAATAAGGTGTTGGAGCCCTTCTTGGACTATTTTGTGGTGGTCTAACTAAACGATATGGTGGTGTATAGCCAAACCATAGGCGAGCATGTGGAGCACTTGAGGCAAGTGTTCCAGGCCCTCAGAAACAACGAGCTTTATGTGAAAAAGGAGAAGTGCTCGTTCGCACAAGAGGAAGTGATGTTCCTCGACCATACCATTGGAAGAGGCAAGATTCGGATGGATCAAGCCAAGATCCAGGCCATATTAGAGTGGGAACCTCCCACCAAGGTGACGGAGCTGTGATCTTTCCTTGGCTTGGTAAACTACTATCGGACGTTCATCAAAAGCTATTCGGCGATGGCTGCTCCACTCACCGACTTGCTGAAGAAGAATCGGGGTTGGGATTGGAGTTCGAAGTGCCAGGGGGCGTTCGAGGCTTTGAAGAGAGCTGTAACGGAGGAACCAGTTTTTGCACTACCCGACTTCAGCAAACCATATGAAGTGCACACCGACGCGAGTGACTTCGCGATTGGAGGGGTGTTGATGCAGGAAGGACACCCTGTGGCCTATGAGAGTCGGAAGCTCAACGATACCGAGAGGCGGTATACCGTACAGGAGAAGGAGATGACAGCTGTGGTTCACTGTCTTCGAGTATGGAGACACTACCTACTTGGCTCGAGGTTCGTGGTGAAGACGGACAATGTTGCCACCAGCTACTTTCAGACCCAAAAGAAGTTGTCTCCCAAGCAGGCGCGATGGCAAGACTTCCTAGCCGAGTTCGACTATGTGCTCGAGTACAAGCCGGGAAGAATCAATTTAGCAGCGGATGCACTAAGTCGAAAGGCTGAGTCTGCCGCTATGCTGAGTCATCCTCAGAGTCCCTTACTCGATCGCATCAAAGAAGGCTTGGCTCAGGACCCTACAACTAAGAACATGATGGAGTATGCTAAGGAGGGCAAGACTCGGAGATTCTAGTTAGAAGGAAATATGCTTTATACAAAGGGGAGGCGGTTGTATGTGCCGCTGTTTGGGAACCTACGGAGGGAGCTTCTCAAGGAGTGCCATGACTCCAAGTGGGCGGGACATCCAGGTGTGCACTGTACCTTAGCTCTCACAGAAGAAAATTATTATTGGCCTCGCATGAGGGATGATGTTGAGGCCTATGTGAAGACTTGTCTTGTGTGCCAACAAGACAAGACGGAGTAAAGAGTACCGACCGAATTGCTAGAACCACTACCGATTCCAGAGCGACCTTGGGAAAGCATCTTCATGGACTTCATCATGGGCTTACCCAAGTCTGAGGGGTGCAATATTATTATGATGGTGGTCGACCGGTTTTCAAAGTATGGCATCTTCATTCCAGCCCCAGCCTAGTGTCCAGCCGAGGTAGCAGCCCCACTATTTCTGAAGTATGTGGTGAAGTATTGGGGTTAATCGAAGACGATCGTGAGTGATCGAGATGGCCGCTTCACAAGCAGGTTCTGGACGGAGCTCTTCAAGCTCATGGGGCGGACTTGAACTTCTCCAATAGCTTCCACCCTCAGACGGATGGCCAGATAGAGCGGGTGAATGGCTTGTTGGAGGTCTACTTGAGGCACTATGTGAGTGCCAACCAGAAAGATTGGGTGAAGCTTCTGGATATAGCCTAATTCTCCTACAACCTACAAAGGAGTGAGTTTACCGGGAATAGTCCGTTCGAGATCGTCACTGGACAACAGCCACTCACTCCTAACTCCATTGCTACGGGCTACAAGGGAAATAGTCCGGCTGCCTATAAATTTGCCAAGGGGTGGCAAGAGCAGAACGAGTTGGCGCGTTCGTGTCTAAACAAGGCGGCCAAGAGGATGAAGAAATGGGCTGATAAGAAGAGAAAGCATATGGAGTATCAGGTTGGTGACCTAGTCCTTGTCATGCTTTCTACTTTGGATCGGCACAAGGGACTACACAAGAGCTTGATAAGGAAGTACGAAGGCCAATTTCTGATTGAGAAAAGAGTGGGAATGTAGCCTACAGGGTACAACTTCCCCCAACGGTGAAGTATCTTCCGGTCTTTCATGTGAGCATGTTAAAGCCTTACCATAAGGACGCGAAGATCCGGATCGTGGGAAATCCAGTCGAGCACCAGCAGGAATTCGCATAGAGTTCGACAAGAAAGCATAGGAGATCATAGCGGACAGGACGGTTCGTGAAGCGAACAACCACCCAAGGTTGGAATACTTTGTGAAGTGGAAGGGATTGCCAGATAGCGAGAGCAGTTGGGAACCGACACGAGCTCTTTAGCAGTTCGAGGACTTAATCGCGAAGTTCCATCAGGAGAAAACTTAACGATGAGGGCATCGCTCGGATAGGTGAAGGAGAATGTCACGAACCACTCCATCTTGGTACATTTGGGCTCATATTGGGCTCATCCATGTGGTAGAGTGGGTTAGGATAATATTATAAATACCATGTAAAGAGAGATATTCTCTAGAAGATTCCCCTAGAGAGATATTCCATGGAAGATTCATAGAGGATTCTAGAATAAGATATTTAGGGATGAATATATATATAGGAGCTTCTAGATATTTTTTAGAAGCCTCTAAATTCTAGAGAATTCGAGAATTCTTACAAGCCCTTGCCTATTCTCTTGTAGAAGAGTGCCTAGGAAAGTAAGAGTAAGCAATACCCAACCCATAGTAAATTAATTTATAACAATAGGTAGGGAAATGATTGGTATTTAAACACGCATCATTCTCATGTCCCACATTCCCATCCAATGTGGGACTAAATAAACTGGTATTTAAAGACGTATCCTTCCCATGTCCCATCCAATATGGGACTAAATAAAATAGCTAAAGTGTGTACCAAAGGAAAATTTTAGATTTTTCCTTTGGTTGTTAGCACTTAACCTCAACAATTCTCATCGTAATATGTGAGTATTTTATATCCTCACTTGACATTCATCAAAAAGTTTATTTATCAAAATAGCCATATATTCTTTATTCTTTTCCTTGACTTCTATCATTGTCACGATCATTCCCATTGCCACCACAGATTATCGCCGTCATCACCACTATTACCATTATCGCCACAACCAACCACAGATGTTGAGCATTGCCGCTACAATCCACCACCCACCATTGCCATAATTGATTGTTGCTACCGCTGTATCCATTGTCGCCATTTTTGCTATTTGGTTCACTATCATTATCACGCTCAAAGGTGTCATATTCTTGAATTTTTTTTAACATGCAAACTTAACAACAGAACATTCTACTGATAGCAAATATATAATGTAACATTCTTAAAAATTTAGGGGTTGTTTAGAGAATTCAATATTTGGTTGAAATGGAAGTAGGAATTGATTTTGCAGACTCAGTTGCAGCAGTGTGGGCCACAATCTAGGCCAACTACAATATTGGATTATAAGAGTTCTATTGCCGCAAATGAAGATTGGAAAAAAATGCACCCAGGCATTCATTTCCCAACTACACCCATCTCTCCCTCGCAAAGGGCTCGAGTTTTTGGGATCACTCTCTCTCTCTTTGTTGCTACATACTCACCTCTTTCGACATCACCACGATCTTCTCCCTCCAGTGGCCTGCGAGGTTTATCCGCATGCTCCCCCTCCTTGTTTGGTCAATTCTTTCGCTATCACTTCGATCTTCTACCACCGCTAGCCATCGAGCTTTATGCACTCCCCTTCTTGTTTGGTCACTTCCTACCACTGCAAAAGACATCCTCGATCTCCCACCAATTCTTGGTTGTATCCCCTACCAGACAGCGAAGAGTCCTCTTTTCTCCCACTGAGGCCATAATACAAATTCTTTAATCTTTGCTCATACCTTCAATAATGGTGTTTTTTGGGGGAGATGGGCAGCATAAATTAGCAGCATGACCTTTAATGCCCAGTACATTTGTGTTTTGTAGTTGTGGCTGACTGGGAAAGAAGGCCCAGTGATCTTGATGGGCCTTTGGGCCAACAAATGCGGAATTAAAACAAATTATGCGAACTAAAAATTTTTAAGCTAAACACACTAAGTATAACCTAAGAGTGTAGCCGAATTTCCCGTGATGGGCTCTGGACTATCTCCTTAAGATTCCTCTAGATACGAGTTGAGGTGCCGCTATGACTCTCTTAGTTGAATAAGAGTGTGAGCAAACAATCCCCAAGCATATAATAATATAGCACCATGTATATCAAGCATATAAAGATGAAGACAATATAAGCATGCAAGATATAAAGACAAGTGAGAGATAGAGAGAGCAATCGCAAACACGGGAGATTTGTTTCGAGTTTCGAACACACTCGCTCTATGTCCCCGCCTTCAACACTATGAAAAATTTTCACTATAAACGATCCCATCGGATCACTCGGTGTCGCAACACCTACAAGCGAGTTCACACTAGAACTCCTTTGGACTCTCTAGTCCCTCTCTTGTTCCCGTAAGAACAACACACCGCAAGCACGCAAGCTTGCCGAGGCCGTACCTCTATAATGAGCTCTCACTAGAACTCGAAACACCGCGAAACCGCAAGTCCGCCTCCTCAAAGTATAAAGATGAAAACTTTGGTGATCACAACACTTTGATCACCTAAAATTCTCTCACAATAAAGATCCCTATAGGATTGATGTAGCAATGGATAGCTCAAGTGTTTGTGAGAAAACTAGGATTGAAGTTGTGGTAAAAAACACAAGAAATCACTTTTGAAAACTCTTGATAAACTCTCCTTTTAAACGGAAGTATTTGGCTCTAAAACAAGTGGAGATAAACATTTAATAGAGTAGGAAAAACTAATTTTGAAACTCTCCAAAAATCTTATCTCAAACAGCCCAAGGGAAGCTCAATTTATAGGCTCCTCAAAAACTAGCCGTTGCAGGCCAAGTCAGCAGTCTGGACTGCTGGCGGTCACCGCCCGGTCGACCGGCCAGCGATCAGATTTCTGACCGTTGGGCAAACGGTCGACCGGCCGGTCGACCGTGGCCTGGATACAGAGAGCAGACACTCTCTGCCGGTCGACCGGGGTCATTTCCAGAGAGCAGAGCTCTCTGGCGGTCGACCGGGTCGGTCGACCGGCCCTCCAGCCAAACAAGGCGTGCACGTTTTGTGCACGTCGGTCGACCGCCCGGTCGACCGACTCCTGGCTCGGTCGACCGTGCAGTCGACTGGCAAAAGCCAAAAACAGTATTTTTTAGGGATTAAAAGTTTATCATTTTTTCTTCAATAAAATCACATAAATTCACAAAAAATCTATAAAAATAAGTTTAGTAAAATACTTTGATATACAAACATGTTTGAGTAAAAATCAAAACATGTTACAAACATTTTGAACTATTTTTCTAACTTGAAATTTTTGACTTAAAACAAAATCGTATTTTTCCAAATTGATTTTTCTAAAACTTCTCCAAATACAAAAATAAGATATTTTAAACACTTTTAAAGCTTAGAGTGTATGGATATGATCCACTACACATATATGATGAAATATCTATGTTTTTGACATTAAGCTCTAAAATGGTTTTAGTTAAAACATATGTAAATATGAAGTTCAAAAATCAAATCGGTATTTTTCCCCAAATGAAAATCCTTTTATGAAAGCTCATATAAATCTTGTGTGTGAGTGTATATGATACTTGAGCAATCCACCAACTATTCTATCCTTACATTTTATTTAAAAATAAAATCTTAAAAAAAACAAACCTAGACACAAGTCTTCTCTTGAAGGGCTTCACTTGAAGTTTTCTTCTCCTTCTTGACTTGGTCCAAATCATGATCCAATGAGTTAGACTCCTCTTGAGTACTTGATGTGGTCTTGATGCATAAGCTCTTGAATCAACTCGTGCTAGCTCCAAAACTTGACTTGAAATCCTTTGATGAAGCTAAACACCTGCTAAGATCTTGATTAGAAATCTAAAACTTAGTAAACACAAGATCATTAGTACTATAACTATATGAGTTAATCATCATCAAAACTAGAGTGGTGGGCCTTTGCGCCAACAGATCTCTCAAATCAAGAGTCATCTCGAATAATTTCAAAGTTAAGAAACTGATTCTAGCTCTCCTTTTACTTTATGGTTGTTTGCACTTTGTAATATTGAATATTTTGGTTAATTTGTGGCAGATTAGAACCAGCGCACTTGTTCTATTAATTGAAACAACAGTGACTTTTACTTGTAGCATCTTTGTATAGTTAATTCAACAAATTAATAATGCTACTAATATCATCTTGTTTTCTTTTTATATAGTCTTTCTTCTTCCTCGTGGTCTAAAGCTTAAGATCTAATTGGTCCTCATGTATGTAGATCAAAACAAGCTTTTCTGAATAATTATTGGTATATGTTTATCACTCTCTTGTTTTATAAATCAAAACAAGCTTTTCTGAATAATTATTGGTATATGTTTATCACTCTCTTGCTTTATAACTTTAAAATTTACTTGTCCGTGCCTGCATGAAAACTCAAACCCATAATCTCTCACAAGAGAACTTTTTTCTTTTCTCTTCTTGTTTCTCTTCTTTTTAATTTATCATTTTAAAGATTTTTTTCAGGTAAGATACTATATCCTGAAGTATGGCTAGTATGATTTGAATCTATCTCATTAGTAAGCCATATGTTCTTTCTACTCAAAAGAACAAAAATTAAGAAAAATAACCTTCATACAAGTAAACAAATTATAGAAATATTGCTTGGATAAAGCATATAAATGAGAACTAATGTACTAACTCAAATTTTCAGCTTCTAACTTTAGTTTTTCCGCTTCATTCCCCTTCTCTACTTACTAACAACTAGACCTTAATCTTTATTTATCTAGAAGCAGTCTCAACTATATAACCCTCTACAGAACTATCCGTGACAGCTAGACCTCATTCTTATTTTATCTAGAAAGGAGAAGTTATCTTTCTGTACTTAGTTTTTTATGATATTTTCTCTATGTTATAATACTCATATATGTTATGCAGGTAAGTATTTATCCTATTGTCAAAGCAGAAAGTGGGGTCCTCTACGCATGTATGCTTTATTTATATTGTTTCTGTCATGTATCATTGAATTATTAGAGAAAGCTCAGGGGCTTTAAGAAATATGACGTCGTTTCAATGATGTTTTTTTTATGATGGAGGTAAATGTAGTATTAATAGTTGGTTTTAAATCTTTAACTCAGAGGAGGTAACTAGTACACCAAAATTGTTAATAGTTGGTTTTAAATTTTTAATCCATGGGAGGTAACTAGTACACGTGAATTGTTGAAAATTGGAGATTGATTTATGTGCATTTGTATTGCCTGAATTTGTTTCTCTCAAGTTATTACAATTTTTATTCTTCTGATTTTGTAGGCTTGCTATGGGATTATATTATTAGAATACTCTTGAAAGATGCCCATTTGCTGCCTCTGCTCCCCAAATTTTGTTTCCTTCTCCAAGCTTAGCAACATGCAGTTGTATGAGACTGAAATTCACCAGTCTTCATTGAGGAATGAGCGTTGTCCATTGGAGATTCTTTGGGCTCATGCTACTTATTTTGGTCAAAGTTAGTGAGGAAACATCTTTTTAGTTAGCTGTCTAGTTTATTCATTTCTATACCATCAATTTTAGTTCAACCATGTGTCATTGGTTGTCAACTAATTGTAATAACAATTTTATAGACCTTTTAACTTCATTGTTAATTCACGATATTGAAACATGGATTTGGAGTTTCATCAGATACATGCTATCATTTTGATAGAGATGTAGATGGAGATTCTATATCAAATGTTTAATTAATTATGTGAGACTAGTTGTTATTGTTATTTATAATTTTTTTATGTATAATTTGATTATGTGTTATGTACAGTCTACAGTGATGTGTTATATGTTATCTGAGTACAAAATGTGTTTGTTATGTCTTTTGTAGAATTTTGTAGATTTTTTTTGTGTTATGTCTTACGTTACGATTACATGAATTTTTGAGTGTTTGTATAAGCAAGGTTCATATATAGTTGTGCTGACTCTGTTTGTGTGTGTGTGACACATATCTTTGAACAAGTATTTTTCATTTAAAAAAATATCCCCAACAGAATTTTCCTCAGAGAGGTACAGAGAAATATCGGTGATGTACACGTCAGTGAAATCTTTTCGTCATTAGCGAGACGAAATCTGTCGAGGATGTTTATGCAAAGCGTATAAGAAAACATGAGAAAAAATGATAATATATGTTTAAGGTTAACAAGTAATACAAAATTATATTGTTAGCATCATTTAAATTTTATTATTAAATAATTAAATAAGAGTTCTGTTTTAAATTTAATTATTTGAAATATTTACTCATGTCATGTTTGTCAGATCTTGCAAGGTCACAATCAGACAATAAAAGTTGATTTCCCATTTACTTTTATAATTGTGTTAAATATTATAATTGACAATATTATTTTTCTATTACATTTTTATATTGCCAACAAAATATCTTAAAAGTTACTTGAGAAAAACTATTTTACAACTGTAAAATAATTTTGAAATATTTTGCTACAACCACCTACTTTGCTTCATAATTAGAATCATAGTTTTGTTTGTCATAGGCTCATCCACATCAGCATAAACTGATTCCTCCAAGTTACCACTTTTTTATATATTTTTATTTCCTCTTTTATCCTTCCCCATTACTCTCGACGTTGCTATCCCCTTAACTTTGACCTCGACGCAGAGTTATTCGCGGGTCGACCTGCGCGGTCAGGTCACCGTGGGGGTTGGGAGGGGGCGGGGAGGCCCTCCTGGGGTCGGGGGCGGAACCCCTGAAAATTTTTATTTTGGGATCAACTATTTGCAGATTTCATTTATTCTTACTCGCTATGAGTTTTTTTTTCGTGTTTAGATCTAGAAAACATTAGGGATCATTTGATGTCAGTGGATAGGAGTCTGTTGATGATGACGATGTTGATACGAGGATAGCGAATCATGATCGTAGTCCTCTGTGGGAACTAATTAAAAATAAGACATTTCGTGAGGATTGCGATCATAGTCACAGTCCTAATAAAAAGGAATGCGACCATGATCACAGTCCTCAAAAAACTCAAAAATAAGGCATATTGTGAAGACTGTGACCATGTTTGCATTCCTCATAAAAACTTAAATCTAAGACATTTTTGTGAATACTGCGATCATGGTCGCAATTCTAGTACAGAGCACTGCGATCATGGTTGCAGTCCTCATAAATAGTGTATTTTATGAGGACAGCGATCATGATCACAATCCTCAGAAATAGGGCTGTGATCATTTTATGAAGACTGCGATCATAGTCACAATCCTAAAAAATAAGACATTTTTTCGAGGACTGCGATTATACTGTGATCATTTTGTGATGACTGCGATCATAGTCCAGTCCTCAGAAATAGGCCATTTTTGAAGTGATCCGCTTTTTTTTTTTTGAAGTGATTACTTAGGGACATTTTCATCTTTTTTCGCTAATGAGCGTTTCAACACTAGATACATTGGCACATTTTCATCCTTACTTTAAAAAAGAGCCGCTGAAGTGAATAAAATTATGTGCGTAAACTTTTTCTTATTTCAATTTGACTTAAGTGGCTGAAATGAAATGAGCCATAATTTTTTGTTGGACAATTTTGAATTAATCTTTATTTTAAAAATAATTATAAAAATAAACCTCTGCCCAAAATAATTGTAAAAATCGACCTCCCCTCTTCCCCGTTGGCGCCACATCGGCCAACGGTTGACTGTGACGCCAGTATGGCATAGGGGGGGCAAGGCCGGACTTTTTTCAAATAAAAATGTCCAGCCTTGCCAAGGTAAATTTCTGAAATATAAAAAGGTCGGTGTTGGCAAGGCCAGACATTTTTGTGTATTAAAAATATCCGACCTTGCCAAGACCGAATTTCTACCTTTGCAAAATTTGCAGCATTAAGAAGTGCGACCTTGCCAAGGCCGCACTTCTAATTACAACCACCAACAGAATCTGCAGACACAGATTTCTGTACAACTTAAAAAATGTTATAAACCGAAAGAAGTATATACACTATAATAAAATTCACGGACACTTACGTGTTATAAACCGGTGACATGAAACCTGTTGATTCATTATCCAAATTGAGCATACGTATGAAAGTCCATGATCTTCAGGTTCTCGATGGATTATAATATCTTTTTCCATGTATAATTCTATATTGTGCTCGGGCAAACACAATTCAAGCATAGCATGATAGTCATCATCATCTGATATCCCTACTACTTGATAATTCCCATGTGATACTGGCCACTTGCATGTCAAGTGAAGCTGATGCTCGCTTAATTCGATGAATTTTTTCTATCAATTTTCACCTTGTAATAATTTTCTAGCAACAATGGGTTTTACTATTCCATTGACATAACTTGGTTCATTATCCCTATCTATTATTAGTTTACCATTAAACCAATAAAGAAGAGGGACATGATTACTAGACATTGTACCTAATGGATGAAACAAAGGATTATTAATTTGTTCGAGCTTCTAAAATTTAACAAATTCACAAAAAAATATCACAACAACTAATTAGCTAACAATTACAATTTTATAAAAAAAATTAACATACAACAATTTAAACAATGTTACAAACAACAATTTTAACAGTTTTAACAATAATTTAAAACACTATTTACTCAAATTTTAATCTAAATACATTCTCTACACAAATCAATCTAACAATTTTACACAAACAATAAACAATTTCTACACAAATTACTCTAATTTAACACAAAAAGTAAAAAAATGAAAATAAAAAATGTAGAAGACTGTGAGAGAGAGGGAGAGAGTGGGAGAGAGAGAACTAAGAGAGAAGGAGAGAGGACTGAGAGAGAAAGAAGGAGAAAGCGAGAGGGGGAGAGAGAGCACTGAGAGAGTGGGGGGGGGGAGAGAGAGCGGGAGAGGGATGAGAGAAGGGGAGAGAGAGGGAGAGAGGGCTAAGAGAGAGAGGGGGAAGATACCTGGGGAGTCGGCGCCTCTTGGGAAGAATTAGGGCAGAAGAGGGGGAGTTAGAGGGGAGAGAGAGAGAGTGGACTAAGAAAGAGTTAGGGACCCTATTCTATAGGGTTCAGTTTTTTTATTTTGTCATTCAGAGTCCGGCCTTAGCAGGGTTCAATTTTTTTTTTGCCATTCAGAGTTCGGCCTTGCCCAGGTCGGACTCTGTAAACTAGCCATTACAGAATGTTGATGGCATGTGAATATGTATTTTTTGTTTAAGTTAAAGAAGTTCGACCTTGCCAAGGCCGAACTTCCGTAAATGTTACAAAAAAAGTCCAGCCTTGTCAAGGCCAAACTTTTTAAAATCCCAATTTCTAAGTCCGGCCTTGGCAAGGCCGGACTTCTGTGAACCACCTCCCACCCCGCCATGCTGGCGCCCACAGTCGAACTGTGGCAGAGGGAGGTCAATTTTTGGAATTATTTTTGGGATGGGTTTATTTTCAAACTGAGCGAAGTGAGGTTTCTCCTGTGACTCCTTCTTTCATTTTGTCTGTCCGTCTATCCTCCAAAAAAGAGAGCTACAAAGAACTGAGAGGCTCTCTCCTCCCCCCTCTCCCAACCTCCCCCTCTTTACTCCTCTTTCCTCTCTTCCCTCTCTCTCCCATCTTCTCACTCCTTCTTCCTCCTCTCTCCCCCTCTCCTCTTCGCCGCGCGGTTCCGCCACAAGCAGTAATCTATTTATAATTATTTTTAAAATTAAGATTATTTTAAAAATTTGTCCTTTTTTGTCACTTACAAGTTGCACTGTTTTCCATTAGTTTGCAAAGGGGAAAACTTACAAAAAAGAGTTTGAGGAGCTAAATTACAAGTATTCTTAAAAAGATTACAGGTAGATCTCCTCAGAGATTCTGGAGAAGTGTGCCGATAGGAGTCTGGTCAGCGCGCGACCACTTTGTCCCTTTGACGATGCGAGCGATGAGATTCCCTTCTCGCCTGATTCCGGGAATCAGAGAATAGAGGATTGGTAGAACCCTCTTGCTACTTCTCAAAACCGCCTTCTGTGAGGAATTCCTTCTCGCCTGGTTCCGGAGATTCCTTGAGGAAAAGAGGTTGTTAGGGTATCACCACCCTGAAAAGAGAAGTATTTCTCCTGAAAGGTATCTGAATTAGAGAACGCACGGTGCGTTATGAAGAAGTCCGATTCTCCTGATCAGCAGAGGATTGATTTGGGAGCAGAAGCCCACTTTGATTGATCGCCGATCTCTGGATTCCCCTTCGACCGCCTTCTCCCCTTGTGCCCCTGGCGGGCTATTTATAGGGAGAGCAAGGGTATAATCGTCCCCTTGAAGATATGGAAACAGATTGAACCGAATCTGTTTAAATCTGGAAAGTAGCCTTGCTGCGAGGCTAGGATAGCTTCTGCGGAGCTAGAAAATGGCAAGTCGGTTGATCTTTCTGATTTGTTTTGATCCCTTCCATATCATTGAAGGATTTTCTCTGATCCTCTTACTCGTTTCAAGAGAGTCAAGAGATTGCGGCAATTACCTGCCATATTTGAATCCCGATTGGATTTGATTTGCTTGGATCTGATCTTATCAGGAGATTTGATTGGTCAAAGGTTGACCATAGCAAACTAATAGCGGAGCTGCCCGCTTTGAAGCTCATAGCGGAGCTAGAGGCAACTCTTGGCGAGGTCCGAAAAGAGGCTTTTCGGCTAAGCTATCAGTTAGCTTCTTGGCGATGCTCTGGATGATGCTAGCCTCTCAAACGAGGCTATCTCCTTGGGCTAATATAATGCTAAATGCTAGCATTTTAGACCTGCTGAGGTCTGTTTAGAAACAATCCGGGTTCACTGTTCTGCTTGCTGGATCAGTGGAGTCCAAACCGCTTCCTTGTCTCTTGGAGGTGGATGAAAACTGGTCTTCAGCTTGTCTGTCGCTAGACATTGTTCGGACCAATGAGAATCTTGTCTTTTTAAGTGTCAACAAGATCCCCTTCAAAGTTTTCGAGAGTCTGCAATAGCTCAGACTCCGAAACACTTTGAACTGCTGTGATAGTATGTGGAGTATGAACGTCGCCATGATGGTTGAGTTCAGCTTCGCCTTCAATCCTGCTTTGGGATGAATTCGCTGAAGAATTGCACTGGTTCGCGAGTAGCTTCGCGTCGGGGTAGCTCCGCGTCTGGGCTTCCAAGAAATAAGTTCACTTTGGAACTCCTGTTGCCTTTTCAAAGCCAACTGCCGTGGGGCGGTACGAGGAGGATCATTCCTTCTTTTGCGCCAATCGAGGGAGATGTTCTCCGATTTGCACGTTTCCAAGAGAGGATACTCCCTTTCTTCAAGGCGTCATAAGTGCCTTTTATGAGGGAGACGTTTTCTCCCTTTGCATGGTTCCAAGGGAAAACCGTCCCTTCCATCAAGGCGCAATAAATGCCTTGAATGCGCTCGTGCTTCCACGCTTGGGGTGGTCGCACTCAGGCCATGGGGCCTATAAATAGGACACTTGAGGTCCTCTGAAGAGAAGTGCTTTGCCTCTCTTCTCTTCTCTTGGTTTGAAAGAGATACTCAGATCTCTGAACTAGTGGGAATGCCCACTCTGGTCATTATCCGGCCAAGGACCGGTAAGTCTTGATCATTCAAAGACTTCACCGCTTTTAGGGACTTCATCTCCCTTGGTTTAGCTTTGACAGCTGCTTTAGAGATTGGCTTCCCTTGCTCTTCATCTTGCACTTGGCTGATCTGCAGAGAAGAATTTCAGCACAGCTTCCCTGTGAAGCTACCATCTTGACTTAATCAGAGAAAGATCACTGCATGTTAAGTCCGCTACACAGGCAGAACTTAGGACTTGGTCTCTTCAAAGGTTGAGCCAGTCTTGCCATATTGGTGAATGTTGAGACTGTGTCTGACTTTGCCATAGAGGTGAGGCTAGGACTTGGCGTTTGCTGAGCTAGTCCATTAGTTACTGTGCAGGCGGAGCTTGTCCTCTGCTGAAGTCGGATTGCTTTGCCGCCCAAGAATCTGACTTAATATCTTTGCAGCTCTTTTTTTTTTTTTTTTTTTTGCTTAACTGCTAACTTGCTCCAATTTGCCTTGCAGCGAGCTATGCTTGCCAGTCTGGTAACTTGATGGAAGAAACCATGAAATTGCCTTATGCTTCCCCGGTTGAAGCTTTACTTTTAAGCAGGAGGAACAATTCGGGGCAACGGGTGCGCGTCCCAGGGGCTGTTGGCAGCCTCTTATCCGTGATGATTCGTTCTGAGGTGAGGCTGGCCGCCGCCTTTATCGGAGAGGATCCGCTTCAAGATAATGGGCGTCGCCTGTGGGATTGCCGGCATCATTGCCGACTTTCAACTTTGGTGGCCTTTGGGGGCGATCCACTTCAGGAAAGCGGATATCGCGCCTGTTAGATCACTGGTACCACTGCCGATTCCCATTATACGTGATCTATCGTGTTGGCGGCGATAGGTTTTTATTGCCAGGCTTCAACAAAAATGGCCTAAAAATGACCGTGTCCTTGCGGCACCACTGGTTACGGCCTTATGCAGGAGGAAGGCCCTTCCTGTCCCGTTGGTCCGGCCTGGGAGCAGATAAAACTGCTTGTATGCCTTTTATGCAAATGGCCTTGTTAGGCAACTTGGTGTGTTATATGAAACACAACTTTGATGTAATATCTAATGTACCCTTTCTATCAATGAAAGTTCATCTCTTGTTCATTAGATTTTTGCTTGCTTTCATTGGGAGTTCGGCCATTGCTGGGCTGGACTGTGTGCGGAGCTAAGGACATAGTCCTTCCTTCGAACGATCTTCGCGAGACTGGTGTGTACCGCGAGCAGCACACTTTTTAGAGGGTTAAGGTAGGCCTCTCGGCGAAGCCCTTGAAGGACTGTGCGAAGTTCGCACTTTTGCATTAGTGCGAAGTTAACTCTTAGTAGAGTTGAACCGGCGCTTCTCGGGAAGGCGCTTCGGGCGCTGTTTCGAATTAATTCGAAACGGCGGCATGGCCCTGTTTTTGAGGCCTCGTTTCAGGCGCTGATTGGCCTATAAAAGCCCGATCGGGCTGAACATGGAAAAGATCTCCTTTTTCAGAGAAATTTCTGTCTTTTCCTCTCCTTCTTCCTCCTTTGCTTCAGAGTACTTCGAGAACTTTTGCAGTTCTTAATGGTGCCCAAAAGATGAGCGGGTAAGGAAGCAGCGACTTCTGCGGCGAAGGGCGTTCCTCCTTCGGTCATCGAGCGACCAGTCACCGGTAAGGAATTTTCCTGTCTGATTGGAGACCGAGGTCTCTTTTCCTTTGGAGCCAGTCATTTGGCTATTTAGGACGATCGAATGGGATCTATCCTCATTAGGGAACTCATTTCCCTGAACTTCCCTATTTTCCTTGCACCAGGGAAGTAAGAACTGAACAGTTCTTCTTTTAGGCTTCCGTAGGAAGCCATTGCTTGGGCAGTCTCCATCCTGTTGAGGAACAGGATATGGGTCTGTTCCTTCAGTCGTGGCCACGAAGGACGACTATTGACCATGATGTCCTTTTGATGACGTCAGCCCTTAGGGCTATGCCACTTCCTGCTTTAAGCGAAATTGGCGCTTTGGATATTTTCTGCAAAGATGCAATCTTATCCATAAAGCGAAGCTTTTTCAAAACTATCGCCTTGCAGGCTCTGCTTGCTGGGCGAGGCTATGCCTTAGTGAATTTTTATGCTTTCGCATCCACTTGATTGGTGAACTAATCATAGCTCATTTCTGTTTTTGCAGTACATTACGGCTCCGGCCTCCAGAACAGTCTGTTCGGTCTAGCCAGTCGAGCAGGCGGAAACATCAGCTTGCAGTTCTATGGGCAGGCTTCATTGTTCAGCGAGCCGAGCTCCCTTGTACGGGATACGCTCATCCAGGACGGTCGTCCGCAGGCCATGCGGAGCATCTTGACTACGGCTCCGCTTGAAGATATCGACCGTCAGGCTTACAGAAAGCCTGACTTCATATTCGGGGATGCTGCACCTGATCCCGATCGCCAACTGCAGGCCGGTGAAGGCCAGTGGATCTTCCAGTTGGACGGCGAGAGATTCTATCTCCCGTCCACTAAGTGACATTTTGCTTTGTCTTCCTTCGCGAGCGTGACTCAGGCTCAGAAGATGGCGTGGGGCGTGAGCCTAAATGCCGAGTCTGTGAGTGTCGGGAGGTTGACATTCCAGTCCGGCTATTCGAGGGCGGGCCATCCTCGTAGCATAATGGGGCTATACCCTGGGAAGGTATCGCGGGACCTTCCAGTAGGAGAGAACCCAGCTGCGGCGCCGACCTTTGGCACTCAGTTCTACGAAGTTGACGGGAACTACCTGCCACCGATTTCAGGACTCCCGGTTGGGTCCACCCTCCTAGGTCGTGGTGGGCGGAGTTGACCAACTATATCCTCACTCATTTTGAGGGGGACTTAGAGAGGTTAAACCTCCATGAGGCCATCAGGGCGACCTGCTACGGCATTGAGATGAAGGTGGCGTGCTTCTACGCCATCCTTGAGTTGTACTGCCCGGCCTCGGGGACTTTCTTCACCCCGGTTGGTGAGTTGGGCATGGCCCTGCACGAGATGCGGGAGATCTCTGCTTTGCCCTTCGGGTCTCTTCCGTACGAAGAGTACTTTCCCTGTGAGGCGGAGTTGGCTCTCCTGGAGAAGCAAGAGCCTGCTTTGCTTGAGACATATCGAGAATTGATGTGTCACTTGCACATTTGTTCCAGCATCCACACTGGTGGCAAGGGTAGCTCGAAGAGCTTGAAGAGCTGGGGGAACTACTTATTCCCGGATATGACTAGTGCGCCTGAGGCAGCTCATTGCGGAGTTGCTGAAGAAGACATCTTGGCAAGGATGGAGGTGCATGCTGAAAAGGACATCGTCGTGGCAGAAGATGATGGTCCTTTCGGGAAGGGTGATGTTCTTCGGAGCTTTCACCATCAGGCCCGTCGGCCTATGTCTCGCAAGGCGTTGCTGGCCGGCTTCTTAACCATCTGGTTAAAGAAGTGTGTCGTGCCTTCTTCTTCGGGTGACATCGTCCACCCGAATGTGCTGCTGCCTGCCGTCCGCTTGGTCCATGGCCACCGTCTGGGTCTTCTCCCGGCCATGGTGTGTTGTATTCAGAGGGGCCTTCGTGCACTGACGGAGGCTTTCTGCAGGCCAATGGCGTCAAGGCGAGGGAAGGGTGCCGTCCTGCCTTGTGACAGACCCAATCCTAGGGTAGGTTTACCGTATACCTACTTGATGGCGTGGTTCGCCTTGCACTGCCCCAGTTTGATTGGAGCTGGGGAAGACCCTCCGCAGGGTGTTCAAACGGCGCTTCTCCGTCTCTTTGAAGGCCGTTCGTGGCAGAAAACTTATGTGGCCGAGGCCCGTAAGTTAGTGCGTCGTTATGACGCTTATAGCCTGTTTCGTTGTTTTCCTCGCCTGCGGGGTGCAGGATACAACGAGGAATTCCATGATGTGGAGTTAGGTCGATCTCCCATGAGTCGGGGTATTTTCGAGTGGCTGGTCTGTATCCGGCCCTCGCATTTGCTGTACAGGAGTGGGGATACCTGCTACCTGGAGCCCTACGTCCCGAGCCGGTTTGCCCGCCAATTTGGGTATGACCAGTTGTATGTGGGCAACCCCAATCCGGACCTGGCTTTCATGGGGAGCCTCATTGATGGGGCTCGTGCTTGGTGGTTCTTTACCGCGGATGGCACTGGAGCGTGGTTACGCACGCCGCTGAGGGATCCCGGCCTTTGGACGACCCTGTGTTTCTGCCAATGGTATGCGGCTTCGAACTCCACACCTGCTGGGTTTAATGCCAACCGTTCGGGTGTGAAGTTAATTTCTCATCGGATGAGGCAGAAGGCTTCTGATAAGATGGAGGGCAAACGAGTCCGTGTTCCTGGCATAGAGGAGTTCATCGCTGTAGATGACAGCGGGGCTTCTGATGCGGGGAGCCCTCGCTTCGAGGCAGAGACGAGGGCTGATGCCCATGAAGCTGATACTCGTGAAGCCGGTTCTGGTGTAGTGGGGACAGCTCCCCCACGACATGTGGAAGAAGTGGAAGAAGAGGATTCTGATGTCCACTTCAAGAGGAAGCGTGGGAGTAGATCCCGTAGGAAGTCGTCGGCGAAGAGGCCCCGTTGCCATGCTCCTACAATTGTGGTAGAGGGCGAACCCTCTACTGCGCTTCCTTCTGCTGCTCCATTAGTGGCTGAGCCGTCGGTTGCTGAACCGACTACTGGTAAGATTGGCCCCATCTAATATGCCTTCAGCGCACTTTGAATAACTCATCATTTGCTTTTTGTTGCAGGAGCTGAGGAGCATGGAGAGCAAGGGGACCAGTATGATCCTCTATTCGCTTATGGAACTGCAGCTGGTTCCTTTGCTCGCTCGGAGGAGTCTGGAGGTGATGCGGCCGACATTGGCCTCTCGGGCGCTGGGACTTCTAAAGGAAGTCCTATGGCATCCAGCTCTATCGGGTGGTCTGCGGAGGAATCGGCGAGCAGGCCGGCTATCCGCGTTGATTCTGGCAAGAACTTCGCGATGGAACCCCTAGAGACTGATGAGGCTGACGAAGTAACATCAGCCTTCGGTAAAATAACAACCTCTTAATCTCCTCTTGTTTACCGCATCTGCTTTTTGACCATGGCTTTGTTGCAGGTGTTCGGCCTCAAGATGTGTCGGCTTTGAAGGAGCCGGAGGGTTCCCCTGGAAGGTCAGAGGGTGAGTTGAGTGCTTCGTCCACGGCGAATGTTGCTATGTTGGACGTGTTGTATGGCGACTTGCCTTCTTATCAGCCCACGTCAGCTGAAAGGCGAGAGGCTGAAGGGGTGGCAGTCCCGGAGGTATCCTCACTCCCAATCACATCACCGAGTGAGGTGCCGGCAATTTTGCCCAGTGCGGGGCTGAGGGTGATTGTGGACCCTATTTCCCCGACTTTGATTGTCGAGCCTGCTGCTCAGGAGGTGGTTGCCAGTCCTACCTCCGCGGTGGCTGGCGTGCTGGTGTCGCTGAGAACTCCGCTGAGGTCACATTTGGCTTGCCCTGCTGCTGTCGATGTTCCCGCTTCTTCTGCGGCAGTGTCGACTGGGATGGTAGATTGCTCCGAGGTTGTCTCAAGGGTTGATGAAGCTGAGAATGACTTCATCGGTAATCTGATCGACAGCTTCTATAACAGTTTGGAGCAGACTATCGGTCTAGTCTTGAAGGGCTCGCCTGTGCCATTTTCGAAGTTGAAGATGGTCCTCTCCCGTGGCATTGAGTGTATTCGGGACTTTGAGGGGTATCACCAGGCTACTGCTCTGGAACTCCTGGTAGATGACCTTGAGAAGGACGTGGAAGAATGGCGCCGTCTCTATAGTTCAGACGCAGCGTCTTTGGCTGATGAACGGCTCTCACATCTTGTTGCGCAAAGGCGCGAAGCTCGGCTTGCCGCTCAAGAGGCTGCTGAGGCTATCTCCTCTGACTTGAAGTCCTTGGAGACAGAGGAAGTAGAGGTTGGGAGTGCAATTGACGCTTCCACCAGTGCTCTTCTTGATGCCGAAGATAAGGTTAAGAGGGCCGAAGAGATGATCCGGAAGGCAAATCTCCTCTTATCCAAAGCTACGCAGATGCGTCATGAAGAGACTGCGCGGCTTGAGCAGCTCAGGGCTCGGAGTGAGGAACTGGCGCGGCAGAAGTCGTCACAGAGGGCGACTTTGGCGGAGGTCGAGGCTCGTCTGGCTCAGGCGGTGGACTTCGATGAGGATGAGCTAAGATCACAGGCGCTGGCCCAGGCTGCTGATGACAGGAGGACGAGGCTAGCTTCGCTCGGAGATCGGATCCGATCTTATCATGTACGCCTATAGGCTCCTCCATGTATCCCATCCTTTTGGAATTTAATAAAAATTCTTTCTTTTGTCGTCTTTGTTTGTTTGGATAATGAGGCATGGCTGTCTGTTGGTTCAGAGGTCGCAATGACATAACCGAATGGGATGTTGCCAGTCTCGAGGTCAGCCCTTTGCGGGGCTAAAAGGGGAGATACTTGCCTTTTGTAAATGTCAGCAAGCATCGAGATTGAGACTTAGCTGTCTGCTGGTTCAGAGGTCGTAATGACGTAACCAATTGAGACGCCACTAAGCTCAATGGTAGATGAAACTTGGCTATCTGCCAATTCAGAGGTCGCAATGACATAACTGGTTGAGAAGCCACCAAGCTTCAAAATAGGTGATTCTTGTCTTTTGTAGATGTCGACAAATATCGAGACCTGTCTTTTGTAAATGTCAACAGGGCTCAAGATTGAGACTTAGCTGTCTGCTGGTTCAGAGGTCGCAATGACGTAACCAATTGAGACGCCACTAAGCTCAATGGTAGATGAGACTTGGCTATCTGCCAGTTCAGAGGTCGCAATGACATAACTAGTTGAGAAGCCACCAAGCTCAACAATGAGTGATGAGGTCTCGTTTTCACGAGGGAATCACTGTCATAGGTTTAATGTTAACATAACAGTGAGATATATGTGGTCCTACCATTCTATGGATGAGAATTGGTAGGTGATTTTGGAGGTCTCGTTCTCACGAGGAAACCACTGTCATAGGTTTAATGTTAACATAACAGTGAGATATATGTGGTCCTACCATTCTATGGATGAGAATTGGTAGGTGATTCTGGAGAGGGAATCAAATGGGAGCAGGTCCCTTAGGATTTTTAGCAAACCCCCAGCTATCAACAGGTTTGATATGCTTGGAGAAAGAGAGAGGCTCTCTTTGTGCGCATTCTGGCCGCACGGATCTCGATCAGAGGTGTAATGTTAACTTGATCGAGAGCAAGATCCTCGATTAAGGATAATACTTCTTTAAGAATTTGCCATTGATCGGTATCATGAGTAGGTCGCCACCTGCATTCATAAGGCGGTATGCCCCGTTTGAATAGACTGTTTCTATTACAAACGGTCCTTCCCATTTAGGCTGAAATTTGCCTTTGGTCTTGTGCGTCATGATCATCGGTCGTCTGACGGCTAAGACCAGGTCCCCTTTCTGGAAGACTCTCTGCTTGACCTTCTTATTGAAGGCTTTTGACATTCGAGCCTGATATAGCTCGATGTGTTGCTGAGCTTGTAGCCGCTTCTCGTCTAGGGCTTCGAGCTCTTGAAGACGCAGGCGATCATTGTCTTCTGATGTCATCTTAGTAGTCAAGGCTACCCGCAATGATGGCACCTGGATTTCCAATAGGATAACTGCTTCGCACCCATATACCAGGGAAAAAGGCGTATTGCCGTCGGTGTCCGAACTGTGGTCCGGTAAGCCTAGAGACATTCACCCAGCTTTTCGTCCCAATCTCGCTTATTCGAGGAGACAAACTTCTTGAGCAGCTTGATGATCGTCTTGTTAAATGCCTCTGCCAAGCCATTGGCGGCAGGATTGTAGGCGGTTGAAGCCACATTCTGAATTCGGTATTTATCGCAGAACCGATAGAACCCTTGGCTTACGAATTGGGGACCATTGTCATGGATGATCCGCCTGGGGACACCAAATCGATGGATGACATGGTGTTTGATGAAGCTAACCAGATTGGAGGTTTTAACTTCGGCCAACGGTATGGCCTCTGCCCATTTTGAGAAGTAATCGGTTATTGCCAGGATAAACCGGTGACCTCTTGCCGAAGAGGGACTGATTGGCCCTACGACATCGATTCCCCATGCTTCAAATGGCCATGAAGCAACAGTAGGGTGGAGCAACTCCGAAGGTTGGTGTATGAAGTCTGCATGGACCTGGCACGCCTTACACCTTCGTGCATATTGGATGGCGTCGGCTATCATAGTTGGCCAATAATATCCCAGCCTATGCAACCTGTCTTTAAGCTTTGGACCTGGCTGATGAGCTCCACAAGTGCCGTCGTGCGCTTCTTGGAGCGCTTCCTGTGCCTCTGAATGGGAAAGGCAACGGAGGAGGATACCATCATATGAACGACGGTAGAGTGTCTTCAAAGTGGGATCATAGTAGAAACGGAGCGACCTTCGTCTGATGGACGCTGCTTCTTTGGGATCGTCTGGAAGCAGACCGTGCAGAGCATAGCCAATGAGAGGGAAGCGCCAATCCCTCGGCTCAAGATCCACGGAGATATTATGGACCTCTTGGATCCTTAACATATGCTTGGAGCATACGAGATGCCGGGTCGCGACTGTGAGGTGATACTCGGTGTCGGCCGGTAAGGCTAGCGTCGTCGCTAATGCAGCGAGAGCATCCGCCTTGGTGTTTTGAGATCGAGACACATGCCCGATGTAGAAGCCTTCAAATAAGCTAGCCAATTCGATGGCTGTATGATAGTAAGGCACCAAGTCCTCATGGCGGACTTCATATTCGCCTTTGACTTGACTGATGACCAGCTATGAATCGCCGTAAGCTTCGAGGTAGCGTACCCCCATTCCATGGGCGAGCTGGAGACCGATGAGCAGAGCATTGTATTCCGCTACATTATTAGAGCATGATTCTGTCAAGAAGAATGCTCTGGGAAGGATATGATCCTGTGGGGAGATGAACACAACCCCCACTCCGGCAATAATCTTGCCTTTGGGGCCCATCCGTGATGCTCCGTCGAAGAACATCTGCCACACTTCCTCTACTGAGGTTGCATTAGATTCGAAGACCTCATCAGGGATGTCTTCGTGAAGCTTTGAATGTTCCGGAACTGGATGCGCAGCCAAGAACTCTGCAAGGGCTTGACCTTTAACCGCCTTTTGAGGGGTAAAGGTCATGTCATATTGGGACAATAGTAGTGCCCATTTAGCCAATCTTGAGTTCAATGATCCTGGCTTCGTCATAAGAAGACGCAATGGGTTTGCTCTGGAGATGACATGTATGGTTTGGCCAACCAAATAATGTCGTGTCTTCTGGACAGCGAAGACGAGAGCTAAACACTCTTTCTTAATAGGATTGTAGCGAGATTCCGCTCCTATGAGAGTCCTGCTCAGATAATAAATGGCCTGCTCATGGCCATTGTCGTCCTTCTGAGCGAGGAGGGCGCCGAGGGAATACTCTAGAGCTTTTACATAAAGCAAGAATGGTTTCCCTGATGTAGGGGCCACCAAGACTGGAGGTTTTATGAGATACCTCTTAATGTCTTCATAAGCTTCTTGACAAGCTTGATCCCATATGAAGGCAGTACCCTTTTTCATGAGACGGGTGAACGGTTGGCAGCGGCCTGATAGATTTGCTATGAATCTTCTGATGTAGGCTAACCTGCCTTGTAAGCCTCTGAGCTCTTTGAGGTTCCTCGGTGGATGCATGTCCTGGATGGCTTTGACTTTGTCTGGGTCCAGATGAATCCCTTTCGATGTGACAATGAACCCAAGGAATTTGCCGCTGGATACTCCTAAAAAGGATTTTGTCGGGTTCATTTTCAACTGATGAGCCCGCATTATATCGAACATCGTTCTCAGATCGCGAAGATGTTCATCTTTGCTGCGGCTTTTGACAGCAATGTCGTCAACATAGCACTCTACTGTCTTCCGGAGGTGATCGCGGAAGATCGTGCTCATTGCGCGCTGGTAGGTTGCTCCGGCGTTCTTCAGTCCGAAGGGCATCACAGTGTAGCAGTATACCCCCAATGGCGTTCGGAAAGAAGTATGCTTCTCGTCATCAGGATACATCTTGATCTGGTTGTACCCTGAGAAGCCGTCCATGAAAGACATCCTTTCGAACCCGCATGTGTTGTCGATCATGACATCAGTGATCGGCAGTGGGAATTCATCTTTGGGACAGGCCGTATTGAGGTCACGGTAGTCGATGCAGATCCGTATTTTCCCGTTCTTTTTGAGGACGGGGACGATGTTAGCTACCCAGTCTGGATGCTGTTCCTCTCGAATGAAGCCGCATGCAATGAGCTTGTGGACTTCGGCTTCAATAGCCTCCATGATATTTGGGCGGAACCGACGTTGTTGCTGCTTGACTGGCTTGACGTCAGGCTTAATATTTAGACGGTGCATAGCGACCTGTGGATCAAGTCCAGGCATGTCTTCGTAGCTCCAGGCGAAGACATCTATATACTCTTTTATGAGTATTATCAATTCTTCCTTTTCGATAAGTGATAAGCTTTCACTTATGAAAATAGGCTTGGGGTGATCTTGACTACCCAAGTTGACCTGCATCACCTTGTCTTCGGTAGGCGGCTCGCGCAGCTCAAACCGCTTTTCCCATTGGAGGCTCAATTGCTGGGCCCAAGGTTCCTCATCAGCAGCTCCCGCAGGTTCCGATTGACTGCCTGAAGTCATATTCACAGTGAGGCCGTTGAACATTCCTCCCATGCTGACGTCAGAGTCCCACTCGGCAGATGAGTCCGACCGTGATGGAATTGGTTCGTCGTCTTTGACTTGAACCGTTACTGATGATGTGGGTGTAACATAACCCAATCCCCTGCGTGTACTATCATAGTAATTTGCAGGCTTCCCTTTGGGGACAGCATTACGCATCAGACCGCGTCTTCCTTTTCCGAAGTTCAGGCCGCCTGCCTGCTTCAAGTCATATCCCATCTTCTCCATAATATGGCGTGCCGGTTGCGCATAATGGAAGAACTGTGGGGCTTCTGAGTCCGAACTTGAATCTGTAGCTGCAGGTCCCCGTGGCTGGGTTCTACCGAAGATTATCGGCAACTGACCTTGTTTGGACGGGGAATCACCAGCGTGGCCCCTTCTATAACCTCCACAGATGTAGTAGCCGAACTTGGCTCATGTACGGGCATGTGCAGAGAGCCCTCTATGATGGATTTAATTGACCCAATACTCGCAGGATAATCAAAAGAGATATTATCATTAATTACCCATTCACCCTCTTCATCAGAAGGAGTATTACATTGGGGGTCATTGAGGAAACATGCTGTAATTGGTTCGCCAATCAAAATGGCTGGCATGCCTATTTTGGATTCTGAATTCGCCTCATTGCCACTTTCATCATCGTCTGGCAATGGCTCTGCAGGCGTTCCGTCGGCCTCTTGATACAGGAGGGCGTCGGTGAAGTAGTTTTCCACCCCCTTGAAGGGTTGCTTTTCAGCGAAGACAGTTCGTACTGTCGCATCATCTTCAACATATTTGAAGCATTGGTGGAGAGTGGAAGGAACGATCCAGTTGGCATGGATCCAAGGTCTTCCTAGCAGCAAGTTATATGATGTGTCAGCATCAATGACATAGCACGTCACTTCTGACTTCAAGCTTCCGATTCTGCAGCGGAGCCGAATCTTTCCAAGCGGATGGCTGCTCCCGGCGTTAAAACCGTATATTATAGTGGTGGTTGCGGACAACCTGTACAATAGTATGCCGAGGAAATAGAGGAGCCTTTTGGGGATGATGCTGAGTGCAGACCCCGGATCGACTTGTACTCTTTCAATGCATGTTGAACCGATATATCCGGTATAGTACAGAGGTCGATCATGCTTGTTGTCTTTGAGAAGCATATCTTCCGCCGTGAAGGTAATAGCAGGCACCTTTGACTGTGCGTGATGGCACTCTGAGCAGGAAGGCCGCATCTCATCACCAGGAACCTCAGGCATGTATGTCAGAAAGGACTCTGAGTTGGCTAACGCATCTCTGAGTGCCTCTCTTGTCTCTTTAGAGAGACGAAGGAGCTCGTGTATTGTGATACGAGCCGGAATATTGGCTAAGTGAGCCAATATATCAAAGCGGAAGGGCGTGGCTAACCCTTGGACTAACGGTTTCTTCAACGCATGGTCGAATCGCACTTCCTTAGGCTTCTCTCTCCCTTTGGTCAGGACTGGAGCGGATGTCGACATTGGTACTGACGTCGTTTGCTGTTGTATCTCGTCAGTAGACTTGTCATACTGCCTTAAGTATGATTTTCCAGACCGGGTGCCCGTCTGTTGAGGCGCATCTGCCTGCGCTGTGCAAGCACGCTTTTCTCCTTCTGAATCACTGAGGGAAGCCGAAGTAAGGTTGTCATCATCTGGCAGGATAGAGATGACATTGCAGGACTTGCCCTTTTTGCTGGAGTCCTTCGACGTCCGCTGTATGTCTTGGACGAGGTCAGGGTGTATCCACATAACTTCCCCTGTCTCCAATGTCAAGGGGACGAGACCCTTGTCATCTTTAGCTATGGCTGAAGAATGCTTGACTTCCAACCGCGGTGTGGGGGCTGGATAAGTCCCGTCAGGAACCAAGACCTTTTGGGCTGTGCCGAATTCAAGGGTCACCATATTGGCAGTAACTTTCTTCTGCTCCGTCTTCAGTGTGAGGACGCCGGCATCAATTAGGGCTTGTATCCTGTAATTGAGGACCTAGCACTTGTCAGTAGGATGATGGACCATCCTATGATAAAGACAGTATTTGGGGTCATTTGTGCGCCCTATCTCATTAGGACGCCGAGCATCCGGTAGCTTCATCTTATTTCCTTTGTGGAGCAGATGGAATATCGTGACCACCTGATCATCTCTGAAGGAGTACTGCTTTGGAGGGAACTTAGACTCCTGGCTGTTGGAGACGCTCTTCCTGGCCTTCGACTGCACATCTCCGGATAACTCCACAGACATAGTCTCTTTGCCCTTAGCTTGAGAAGATTGCGGTAGGTCGCTACGCCCTTTGTTGTTCATCCCCCACTTGCCTCTAGGGCGGATGGTTCGAACTTTTTAGCCGACTTCTCTGCTATCTCAGCTTGTTCGACCAATTCTTTCCAAGTGTGGGCTTTGACAGCCCCCATGCGAACTTCTACTTGGTCTAAGAAGTTGTGTCTGCATGTCTGTAAGAGCATGGGTAATGGCATCCCAGCTGGGCACATCAAGGATAAGTTTCTGAACCGTTCAATGTAGTCACGGACAGATTCGCCCTTCCTCTGCACAGTGGAGAGGAGTCTGTCCATGGTCACTTCGGTATCGTCCTCATAGAAACGAGAAAGGACCGAGTTTCCAGGTCGATCCAGGAGTTGATAGAGCCCGGGGGAAGACTGCGAAACCAGTCAAATGCCACCCCCTTTAAGGTGCCAATGAAAAGCCTAGCCATGATGGCGTCATTACTTATAACATTACCAGTCTGAGACCGGAAATAGTAGATGTGCTGATTTGGCGAGCTCTTTCCATCATAGGTGTGCAACGTTGGTGGCTTGAACTTCGGTGGATATGGCACCGAATCCCACTCCAGTGGGTAAGGACGAACTGCCCCTACTTTCTTTAATTCATCCCTCTGAGCCAGGGATGCAATTTGGGCTTGGAGGCCTTTTAGAACTTCGGCGTCTAGTGAAGAGCCTTCTTTGGATCTATCCGTCTGACGCGGATTATTGCTGAGGCGTTCTTCCTCATCATGATTGCTCCCGTATCACCGTCGTCCGGTTATTGAGGAGTTGAGCAAGCATCCGTTGGATGTTGTCTAGGGCCTCTTGCTGAGTTCTGGAGGTTTGCTCCTGAGCTTCCAAACGCCGACGAAGGTCGTCATTGGCGTTATCGGCCATATTAACGATGCTTTGTCCGTTCGCACAGAACTGACTGTTGCTGAAGAGGCATACCCGCTGTCTTCATCTTCTCCTTCGGATGATTGGGGTGACCGCCTGGGCTGTGGCACGGTTGGGACCATCGAGGAGGAAGGCTGTTCATAATTATAGGGTATCGCCACCCTGGATCTGGTGTTTCGGAAAACACCTTCTTCTTGCACCAAGACTTCACCCAAGCCCGGGCTATAATCTGGATCTGGGGATCTGAAAGGGGTATCATTAGATGTATGACCTTCCCTGTGTCGCTCTCGTCCTCTTCCGGTCATGTTGACGGACGCGAAGGCTGGGCCTCGCGAAGCACTCCTTTCATGATGCTTCTTTGTGGCATGTGTGGACAACCGGTTAAACACCGATTGACGGTGCGGAGATGCAGCCTTGATTGGATATTGCCGACAACGGGCTGAATGGATTGTCACAAGTCGTCATCCTCTTTGACAACAAGGGGAAGTGGTTTGGAGAGACTCCAATTCCCGCTTGTTTGCCAAGAATTGTCGCAGGTTAGGCTCAACAGAGCCTGAACAACCCCGTGGAGAGGCCTTTCTGGAGCGTACAAGGGATGATGCTCCGTTCTTCTTATCCCTGCAGAAGGGATTAGTACTGAATAGTACTTTGGCGCTAGCTTCGCCGACAGGTGCGAGCTTAGTGCTTGATGAATTGGGGAGCGGAGCACGCTGTGGTGCTTTGCCCGCTATTCTACTGCGAAGGGGATCAATCTCAGATAACACTGCGGTCTTAGCCTCGCGGCCGCGAACCCAGTGAATTCGTTGTGGTACAATAGCTTTGCTTGTGAAAGCGAGGCTGACAGAAGGCTTTGCTGCCCTTGATTCAGGTGACGGTATGATTGCCGTCGTGACTTCATGGCTGGCAGCATCGCTAGGGCAGACGGGCATCTTACCCTTTTCTTCGCGGGAGAGGCGCAGTCTCGGCATGACTACACCGAGAGCTTCGGTTGAAGACTTCTGTTTAGGCTTCCATATCAGCCTTGACAGGGGACGCCTAGGTTCGCAAGGAACCTGAATAGCCACAAGCGGGGCTGTGGGGTGCTGGCAAAATTCTGCCTCTGGTTTCTGATTTGAAACCTTGGTCATGAAAACCTTCCTGTGCTTCCGCGCTCGAAGCGTCAGGCCACTCCCAGAGAGGACTTCTTCAAATCTTCCTTGATCGATCTGGATAACCAGGTTCTCAAAAGTGCAGGATCTGGGCTGCGGACATGTTTCCTTGTTGCGCCAGAGAACTGCGGCAGGTTTGCAGAGAACCTTTTCCGTCTCCGCAGAGACTTTGCTTGAAGATTTAGCCAGAGAAGATCTGGCTGCACCGGCTTTTCTGAATTCAGAGATAGACCCGAAGGTCTGTTCGTCGCATTGCGACACTTGATTCTCAGCAGAGGAGAATACAGTCCCCAGCGGAGTCGCCATCTTGTTTTCCATTAGTTTGCAAAGGGGAAAACTTACAAAAAAGAGTTTGAGGAGCTAAATTACAAGTATTCTTAAAAAGATTACAGGTAGATCTCCTCAGAGATTCTGGAGAAGTGTGCTGATAGGAGTCTGGTCAGCGCGCGACCACTTTGTCCCTTTGACGATGCGAGCGATGAGATTCCCTTCTCGCCTGGTTCCGGGAATCAGAGAATAGAGGATTGGTAGAACCCTCTTGCTACTTCTCAAAACCGCCTTCTGTGAGGAATTCCTTTTCGGCTGGTTCCGGAGATTCCTTGAGGAAAAGAGGTTGTTAGGGTATCACCACCCTGAAAAGAGAAGTATTTCTCCTGAAAGGTCTCTGAATTAGAGAACGCACGGTGCGTTATGAAGAAGTCCGATTCTCCTGATCAGCAGAGGATTGATTTGGGAGCAGAAGCCCACTTTGATTGATCGCCGATCTCTGGATTCCCCTTCGACCGCCTTCTCCCCTTGTGCCCCTGGCGGGCTATTTATAGGGAGAGCAAGGGTATAATCGTCCCCTTGAAGATATGGAAACAGATTGAACCGAATCTGTTTAAATCTGGAAAGTAGCCTTGCTGCGAGGCTAGGATAGCTTCTGCGGAGCTAGAAAATGGCAAGTCGGTTGATCTTTCCTATTTGTTTTGATCCCTTCCATATCGTTGAAGGATTTTCTCTGATCCTCTTACTCGTTTCAAGAGAGTCAAGAGATTGCGGCAATCACCTGCCATATTTGAATCCCGATTGGATTTGATTTGCTTGGATCCGATCTTATCAGGAGATTTGATTGGTCAAAGGTTGACCATAGCAAACTAATAGCGGAGCTGCCCGCTTTGAAGCTCATAGCGGAGCTAGAGGCAACTCTTGGCGAGGTCCGAAAAGAGGCTTTTCGGCGAAGCTATCAGTTAGCTTCCTGGCGATGCTCTGGATGATGCTAGCCTCTCAAACGAGGCTATCTCCTTGGGCTAATGTAATGCTAAATGCTAGCATTTTAGACTTGCTGAGGTCTGTTTAGAAACAATCCGGGTTCACTGTTCTGCTTGCTGGATCAGTGGAGTCCAAACCGCTTCCTTGTCCCTTGGAGGTGGATGAAAACTGGTCTTCAGCTTGTCTGTCGCTAGACATTGTTCGGACCAATGAGAATCTTGTCTTTTTTAAGTGTCAACATGCACTTCCAGAAAAATTAAGTTCTTAGAGACGAAAATACTGCGCCAAGCAGACCTTTTTGTTGTTGGGGACTCTAGTTCACGCGGGCACGATTATTGCCACCCAAAAAATGATAAAAGCCCTCATGGATTTGGGCACCCCCAAATTTGATAAAAGTCGCCCCAAAAAAATAAAAATGACTAAAAAGCCCTCTTCTTCTCCCTCTCCTCTTTTTCTCCCTCCCCGCCGGCGAACCCCCCACCCCTCCTCCCCGATCTCCCCCTCCCCCGCCCGCCACCCTCCTCCCCTCCCCCCGCCCGCCCCTGAACCACCCCTCCTCCTCCTCCCTGTTCTCCCCTAGCTGACGACGCCCATCGCCTCCCCCCGCCCTCCTCCCCTCCCCGGCTCCCCTCCCCCCCCCTCCCCGTCCGCCCCTGTTCGCCCTGGCCCTGTTCGGCCTGATCCAGCCGAACAGGGGAGGGGCTTGGGCGGAGGGGGGAGGGGGGAGCCGAGGAGGAGGGGAGGAGAAGGGGAGGCCGGAGGGGCGCATGGGAGGAGGCGTAGGGGAAGAGGGAGCGAGTTTGTCAGAGAAGGAGGAGTTCGCCGGAGGAGGAGGAGAAACGGAGATGGAGAGAAAATGATGG
Source organism: Agave tequilana (assembly GCA_038442645.1). NCBI lineage: Eukaryota > Viridiplantae > Streptophyta > Magnoliopsida > Asparagales > Asparagaceae > Agave > Agave tequilana. Next base: position 74,918 of record JAVJIF010004141.1, on the reverse strand, counting down.
AGGAAGAAGAAAATGACATTTTAGGTTTTTTCTTGAGGATAAAATGGTCAAAAAAAATACAATGACACACTTGTGAATATTTTGGAGGGCCTTTCAGATTTTTGGGGTGGCAATAACCGTGCCCAGTTCACGCGCGCGCCGTTCTCGAGTCCAGAGGCATCTACGCCCCCTGCATCAGTGCTTGCCCCCATCTTATTAGAACCAGCAGCCCCTCTCCCCCGCTCCCTCACCCTCAACTCAGTCTTCTTTTTCCAATTTTGGGCGGCGAAAGAGAGAAGCGACGGGTGACGATGAGCATGTGGAACTACGTGGTGACGGCCCACAAGCCCACTAACGTCACCCACTCCTGCGTCGGCAACTTCACCAGCCCTCACGAGCTCAACCTCATCATTGCGTATTTTACTCAACTCAATATCTCTCTCGATTTTATTAGGGTTCTTCTGCACAACCAAGCGCAAAGTTTTCGGCCTTTACGGTTTTCTTTTCTGATTCTGGTTTCGGATAATTTCGAAGAATAAGTGAGCTAGGGTTTTATTTTTTTTCCATTTTCGCTAACTTGATCGCTTTCTTTTATCATTTTCTTTTTTCCAGGAAATGTACTCGCATCGAGATCCATTATCTCACTCCTCACGGCTTGCAGGTGAGTGACATTGCAGTTTGTCTTGAAATAAGATGGAGTACATGTTGGGAAACAAGGAATTTTAAGTGAACTTTTTGGGTAACTTGCGCTGAAATTTTAAGCGTGATCCTTTGCTTGAAATGCATGTGAGATGGTTGGAATGTGTTCTCCTTTCATTGGAGATGAACTTAGTATATTCACATGTTCAATTCCGTTTCCAAATGAATGAAATATTCAAGTCGGAAGTTGACCTAATTCAATAACTAAAATGAGACAAAAAGAGTAACAACTCTTAAGTTCCACATTGGAAGTGTTGTGAAAAGATGAGTGGTTTATATATGAAAAGTTAAGAGTTAAGGGTGTGTCCTTAGGTACTTGGAGCTTTCGCTTGCGTTTAGGGGAAGCCGTACCCACGTGCGCATATAATCGCTGCTCGTTCGCCATGCCCACGCCGCCTGCCCGCCCCGCCCCCGCCGACGCTTTAATTTTTGAAGCGGGCATGAGTGCGGGAACGGTTCTACTAACCATTGTCAATGGTTCTGTGCGAACCGTTGTCAACAGTTCAGGCAGAACCGTTGAGAACGGTTTCGTGCAAACCGTTCTACTCACATGTTTCCAACGCTATAAATAGCGCTCCTCTTGACTTCATTTTCACTCAGAATTTAATCGGATCTTTCCGCTTATTAAATTCACTCGAAGAAATTCTTCTTTTCCTCTTTCTCTACTCTGAATATTCCTCCAAAAAGTTTAAGACATTCTTTTTGAATTTTGTCTTGGATCGAATTGGTCTTTTTTTTGAATCTAGTTATTCCAACTAGTGAAAGGTACTGATCAATCTTTGGTTCGACTGCATGGTGTTTTGGTTAGTTCTATCAAAAAATTGTGAATGAGTGTTGTATCTTGAGAGACCAGCGTCCATCAACCCCTTAGCACCGTAGTGGGGGACGTAATTGTCTTAAGGAGATTAGCTTTACGCGTACCTCACTCCTTTGAACTAACGTTCTTATTGCATGAGTTATACTGAAATATTTATTTTTATAAATATAATTGCTATATTTTTTATAGAGAGACTGACTAATACTAGTCTAATTGGTGTTTAATTAAGGAAGGAAATTGAAAGTTTGTTCTTAAATTAAGGAACGTTTTATTGAACAGAAAACCTCCCACCTGATATTCATCGACCTGGCCAATTAGATCGGTTCATCTTGATTAGCTGTCAGAACTAACAATACGTTGCGTGTTTGTTTTTGTATTTTTAGTCGTATAGTATTGTTCTGACTACTTGTTTATGATGATACATAAGGAAAAAAAGATAGAATTTAACAAACGTGGAGGTGTGCTTTATCGTGATGGTGGGATTTTAAGGTCCCAATCTTTGCCAGTTGATTTTCTGGTCAAAGTTCTCTCTTCTGTCCCCAATTTGTAGACGATCACGTCAATAATATGCCAATTGAAAGTGTTATTTGGTAGGGTATAGTTGGCAATAGTTTCATAGAATGGAGGCCAAGGAGCTGTCCTTTTCTCTCTACTTTCTAGCAGAGGGTAAGGATCATGCTTGTGGCTCGAGTCATCAAAACTTTTGAAGCTGAGCATGCTTCGGGGAAAGTAAAAAGTAGTAATTGGATAGGTGAACTCTTGGAAGTCCTCTTGCTGTACTGCTCGAGTTGAGATATTTCAAGAACCATAAAATGGGAAACAATAAAATGCAGGGTAATTGTTGTATATCACATTTGAATCTATGTGGCTACATTGAGCTTATAATTTAGGTACAAGGTATTATAACAAACAGGTGTAGCACAATCGAAGTCTTTAAGTGTAATACTTTCCAGTACTAGCAGGTAGAAGCTAAACTTCATTTCTTTAGTACAATTCTTTTGGTTGGTTCATTGTTTTAAAACTTCACAGATTTGTGTCAATTGCTAGGTTCCACACTTGAATTAAGCATAGCTTCCACGAAAATCTTGGGGCCTATGCTCTGAAGTTTGAACTAGGCATAGATGTCTAGAAGACACTAGGGTGCTGTGCTTGTACAAGATTCTTTTATACCACACCTTATTATTCGTGCATATAAAGTAGAAGAATGTTTAAGCACTTCCCTCTTCGCATTTCCCTCTTCTTGGGCCATAGTCACAGGATCACTCAATAATCCATCTAAATTAACCTTTATGTTACTGTGCCTGCATTTCTACTCAGCATACAACCAATTTATTAAACTGTTACATTCTTCCAGATCAGTATCCAATCTTCTTTTTGGATTCCATCATTTTCTTTATAGATGACGCCACAATGGTGATCGCACATGAATAGCTTCAGCTCCTTTGTTTGATCAATATCGATGCTTCAAAATGCATTATTTGGCAACTCGTGACTCATTTTAGATGTTTGTCGAGTTCATCACTAATTGACCGATTTCTTAAATGTTTGTCCGCATTCCACCAACGTTGTAGACGTCTATGTCAGGCCATCTCTTCCTGGATTTCACATCATCTCTTAGTATGGTCATCATCCGTTCTATACTTTACTATGTTCACATATGCACAATGTTCTAAGGGCCTGTTTGTTTTGGAGGAAGAGAGGGGAGCAAGCCAATGACGAGCTGACACGTGGCGCTCTCTTCAATCCCCTATGTTTGTTTGCTTGAGGAAGAAAAGCTCTTCCTCCAACAAGACGTCCTGCATGGCGCCTAGCCAGCGGAAGAGGAGAAGATTTCTTCCCCTTAAAAAACTGCTGGAAGAAAAGGGGAGCACGCAGATTTAGGCATGATTGAAAAGGGGAGGGAAAGAAAATGGGAGTGGAGTTTGGTTTTTTTCCCCCATCTTCCTTTCTTTGCCCAATCAAACATCAATTAATGAAGAGGGGAAGATGCCTTCCCCTCTTCAATCTCCTTTCCCTTCCCCCTTCCCTCTTCCTCCCTCTTCCGAGAAACAAACATACCCTAAATGTCGGATGTCGGCCTATTGTTGGAAGGCAAAATATAAAGTTGAATTGCGGATATCGGGAAAATTTCGGGAAAATTTGCTCAATTTAGTTGTCAATTTCGGAGGTCATGTATATCATATAGTATGTCCTAAATGTCATAATGTCCTAAAACATCACATATTGATATATCAAGGCAATATGTATTTAAACCATCTTGTTTAGGGTTACTTACCTCGATAACTTGCATTAAAGCTACAACTATGAATATATGAATCATGATCACTAACCGAACTTCAAGTTGTAGCCAATTGAATATCAAGTTATCAGCCTACAAAATATGAACATAGAATCGATATTTTAGTCATGTAAAGAAAAAATTAAAACCATCTAAATAAACAATGACAAATAATACTTTCAACAAAAATGAACAGTAAAAAGTAATAATTCAAAGAAAGATCAAACATAATCAAATAATTCAAAGTTCAAACAGCACAAAGAAATAATCTAAATATAGTTCTCAAACATATTTCAAAATCAAGTTCAAAAGCAATTAATTGAGAGAGCAGAGAGAGGTCAAGAGAGTTAGAGAGCAGAGTGGGAGAGACGGAGGGAGAGAGCACAGAGAGATCGAGAGAGAGAGCATCGAGAGAGAGAGCATCAAGAGAGATGGAGAGTGATGGAGAGATCGAGAGAGATGGAGAGAGAGATGGAGAGAGCAGAGACGTAAATTTAGCTCCGGATTGACAACGCAAGGACGAGGATGACGAGAGGTCAGGGGAGCTTTGTCGTTTTTCATTGGTGCTCGACGAGGCTTACTGCAGCTCCGCGGGCCTCGTCTGAGCTAGATGGGGCCTCGTCGGAGCTCGACAGGTCTCATCGGAGCTTGGTAGGCCTCCTTGGAGCTTCGCGGAGCTCGTTGGGGCTCGGCGGGACTTCCTCAAGCTTTGTGGGCCTCGTCGGGTTCGTGGTGGCCTCGTCGGAGGTCGGCGAATGTCCTCTGTAGAGTCACCGCTCTATCTGCCTCTCTCAATCTAGGATTGAAAGGATTTAGGGTTGAAATGTCTTTCAATTTCTCCCCCTTATATTTACATTGTGTCGGGCTAGTTGGTTTGCAGGTTAAAAAGTACAAATAACGAAACCAAACTGAAGTCAGTGATGTCAGCCGCTTCCAGCGGGCCGACATGTCACCTGTAATTTCGGGAGAAATCCGAAATTTTGCCGACACTAAACCATTTTTAAATTCGATTCTGGGTTACAGATTTCGTGTCGGCAAGTTGCTAATCCCGAAATTTCAGCTGAAATTTTTAAATCTCGGCCGAAATTTACAACACTGCACATGTGCTGTAAAAATTTTGCCTGGTAACCAGTAAAGATATCCTTGGACAACACTGACTCATCTTGCTTTAAATCTACAAATGTTGTGATGGCAAAGACTTTATTTTTATTCCAATTGTTGGCATTTTTTTAGCTTTCATTGCATTACTGATAATCATACAACTTCTTTGGTAAGGAGATGCATTGCTTTATTTTTTTCATCGTCTACTAGCTCAGGTTCTGTTGGTTTGTCCTTGATGTGTTTTATATTGTCTCTGAGCATCCATTACGGGTTCTTGTTTGTTTTATTTGTTTTAAAACTCTATTTTCTTAATTTACTTGTTCCTGAAATGCTTTTGTGTGAAAAATCTGAATCCATTTTGCAGCCTATGCTGGATGTTCCAATATATGGAAGAATTGCAACTCTCGAACTCTTCAGACCACATGTGAGTGTTTCATTGTTAGGCACTTTCATTTCTATTTTATTTCTATTACTTGGTTTATAGTTCTATTAATTACATTTTGTTCTTTAATATTGCCTTTCTGCAGGGAGAACAACAAGATTTCCTATTCATTGCCACAGAGAGATACAAATTTTGTGTTCTTCAATGGGATGCAGAGACATCAGAGCTTATAACAAGGTTAACAATAAGATATCCTTAATTTGTTCTATTTTACATTTTTCATGGATCATGTGGTGTTTTCTTTTGGTCTAAAATGTGTGAAAATTGCCCCTGAAATTGGGGGCATTCGTTTTTTCCCCCTTGTTTTCTTTGTGTGGACTAGTTCTCTCTTTTTTACTTTTTGGTATTTAACATGATTTATTAAGAAAGAACCAGATAAGGGCTCTGTGAAAATATGTTAACTATTTCTTTGTAGAAAATAGAAAAGCACCCCTAAGATGGGGAAAAAATCAAGACGAAGTCTTTGCTTTCGTGGTAAATGCATATTATATATGCAGGTTCATCTGCTAGTGCATTTCTATTGCGCCTGTGTCAGCTCTATTATCAGTAAATTCTATCTTTAAATGTTTCTTATAGCTTCAAGTTCGACATTTGTAATGGTCCTATAATTTGTTGATGCCGTTAACATGCTTGGAAATTTCAGCTCAATATCATGGTCAAGATTTTGTTCAATAAGGGAAATAAGATGTTCATTTACTTATCTGATTGGTCTGATTGCACACTTCAATCTTGCCCTCATTTCAGTCAATGTTTTTAAACTTTTGCTGGATGCTTGTAGGATCAGGTCAATGCAAGTGGTCATTTTCATGGATTAATTGGTGCTACTTGATTTTCTATCAGGGATGCTCAGATGATTAGTAATGCTTGATAGTTATATCAAATTGTGGCACACCTTCCAGTTAATGCGTTTTATGCATGACATGTCGCTTTCCCTTTGGTTGAAACATTAATTATGTCCATCTCATATGCTGTTGCTATCAGATGCTAGCTTGAAACTAGTAGTTGGAAGATTCAGGAAGTCATGTTCTCCGTTAAAAAATAATGCTTTTGATGGATCATGAAAGTTTTCGTTGTCTAACTGTCTATATTCATTATGTTGATGTCCTTGTGGTGTGCAGGGCAATGGGAGATGTCTCTGATCGAATAGGCCGTCCAACAGATAATGGACAGGTAATTACACACACACACACACACACACACACACACACACACACACACACACACATATACATTACACACACACACACACACTCACACATACATACATATACATTACACACACACACACACACATATATATTGAAATCCGTCATGGTATCCGGGGCCCACAACGCAGACAACAAGTGTGACCCCCAAATATATATATATATATATATATATATATATATATATATATATATATATATATATATATATATATATATATATATATATATATATATATATATAAATCAAGAGTAGTCTCAGATTTGAAGTTCTTCAGTTGTGTAGTCAGCAGACCTTTCTTCTGGTGGCTAACATATTGGCTGATACTGTGTTTTGTATGTCTTCATATGAGTTCCTTCATGGCAGACCAACAGTAAATATGGTGAAAAGGAGGTCCTTTTTGAATGGTGTTTTCTGAGAAATTTGCTTTTGGATTGTTTAGTTGCCTGGTTTCTTTTGTTGGGTCTTTGTTCTTTACTTTGTTTTCAATTTTTTGGCGGTTTTGTGTGGTTATGTGTGCGTTTTTTTTTTTGGGGGCGGGGGGCGGGAGGGAGTTGATTTGGCATGTCTTTTAATGGATGAATGCTTGGCGTATTTTGTTCATCCAGTGAATGAAGAAGATGATTTGTCCCTTAAACAGAGAGCAGACCACTTCCTGGTTGGGCTTTTCCTGATATAGATATATCATGGACATGGAACAATTTATTGTGTTGATATAGATATATCATGGACATGGAACAATCTATTGTGGGTATTCATCGAGAGGCCACTTGTTAACTAGGTTGATTTTTTTCTTTAATTCTGCAGGGGGTAAATTCTTAGGGGGAATTTATCTACACTTAAATTGTAGTAGGATTTGTGAGAAGGAATAATAAAGCAATGCAAAGAAATAGAATTTGTGAGAAGGAATAATAAAGCAATGCAAAGACATAGAGTTTTTTCATTAAAATCCAATTTAGGAAAAACCACGGGGAAGGGAGAAAGAATTCACTATTTTTCAAGAGGTTACAATGAATTCTGCAGAGTTAAAACTCTGTGGTCGTCTCAGATTACAATGGTTTGAGGAGAATGTTATCAACCTTTTGGGGGAAGTCTTTCTTTTTTGTTTTCCTCCCTTTCTTTTTTCTTTTCCTTCCCTTTCGTCGATCTCCCGGTGTATATATACCCGGGGGCTCTTCATTGGCGGTGCGGGTCTTGCAGATTTGAATAACCGCATGATCTACACATTACGATTCTTTCATAACAGCTTGGATTATGCCCTTAATTGCGGGAGCATTTCTGCTACCTTCTGTAACCCCTGTTTTAAATATCGGCCGAGTCGACGGAGATATCGGCCGAGTCGACGGAGATATCGTCCGATATCTCCTTTTTTTCCTGCTGCCGATACGATATGGGGAAATTGTTCGCCATATCGTTTGCAGCCAAAAACGGCCAATATTTGAAATATCGACCAATAAATTGCCCGATATCGGCTGATAAACCCGATATATCGCCTGCTATAAAATAACTTATTTATTGCACGACTATGTGCAAATGTACATTGTTTTTTTTACTGTCTTTGCATGCATATTACATCATTCTTATTAGGTAGATGATATCTATGACACTAAACCAACTTCTAGTTATCAATATTTTATTATATGTAGTGTCCGATATGAACGCCCGATATGCGCGCGTATCCCCGATATCTCCCCCGATATCCGATATAAAAATCCCCATCCGATACGATCCCGATATCTGATATTTAGAACCTTGTCTGTAACAATATGCGCTGAAGTAGAAGTTGTTGCAACGTTTGATACGTGGGATGACCTGGCGGCGTAACAGACTTCAGGAATAGAGGCAGATATTAATGAGGTCCGTTGTTGTGGCCGTCTTGCTCGGGACGGGAATTATTAATTTTAAATTGGTGACGCTCTCGAAAGGAGTGTCCTCGGGGCAGTGGATTCCTCAGAAGGATGAGTTCCTTGGGGCCGTTGATTCCTCAGAAGGAGTGTCCTCGGGAGCAGCTGGGTGATGCTCTCAGGGAGAAGCTCTACTGGATGTACATTGTTTGTCTGTCTTCGGGAATTTCTGATAAGGTGACACATGTCTTGATCCTGGTGTAGATCAGAAATTGACCACTACATATGCCCCTCCGCTTCCTCTTTTTCCAGGCTTCAAGGGGAAAGAGTGGAGCAGATAGATTTAGCTTCTGAACTCGGGGAGTTGAGGCATCGCTTGCATGTTGTAGGGGTTGGTCAAAATGTCTCTTCACATTCTGAGCCCTATTTGAAAACTGGTGAAGACAACTGGCAAATTAATGACTAAAATCTTGACTTCATGGTGGATGAGATCATGTGGCACGTATCTGTCTGATCTGACATGTCAAAAAATCTGAGAGACAAACTGACTTTTCAGATGTGGTTGAGGTTTTGAACTCAAGGCGATTCGACTTCTGTATCTATAATTATGGAGGACCCTGGAAGTAGGAGACCCATCTTCTCAAGAACCCTTTGCCCCCTATTTTTCTTGTTCTGGTAAATTGTAAAGTTCTTCGTCCGATGGAGGAAGGAGAGGGAGAGGATGGAGATGATGGGCGCGTTGCATCAGCCTTTATCTCGTTACTTCAGTTTTCGTGATGATCTTGTCTCGTAACTTCAGTTTTCGTGACAAGGTCCCATCGCCAGAGGAGATATATTAGGCATAATCTCTTGATTTGCTCGAACATATCTTCCTTTGGTGGTGGGTACGACTGGAGTGAGGATATGCTCATGTGGCAGTGACGGAGGATCTTGATTCCATCGCTATTGCTTGTCTTGCAGTCTTCACTCTATGTTGAATCCCGCGGTCCCCGCACTTGGAGACTTTTCTTAAGGCGAGGCCTGGGAAGGAAACACGGGTGGATGACTTAGGATGTTGAGGTGTCCATGCTTTTGAGGCCTCTGGCCACTTGTTCGGGATGACTTAGGATGTTGAGGTGTACATGCTTTTGAGGCCTCTGGCCATTTGTTCGGGATGGAGGGACCATGATGTGATATCATTACGTTCTGGCATGTCCTGGATATGATCGTCTGGCTTTCTTGGAGGCGTGTCCCGGTTGGAAGGGAGGAGACATTTCTTCATCTAGGAATTCTCCTTTTTTTTGCAAAGAAACCTCCTTGGGCTTCCATCGGGATCTGTGGAAGGTGGCGTGAAGTGTCTCCCGATTAGTGGATCTTTGTTTGCTTCAACATCAGGAGCTTGGTTGACGAGTCTGAGTCATAATTGGGTTATCTGTATTCCTTTTTTGAAAAAAGCAGAACAGATAGGTCATAGGCCTCGTGTCACTCTTGTCAGATGTAACTGAGTATGTATTTGAATGGATGTAATCGAATTTTTTTATAAAAGCAGTAAATTTTTGGAATGGAAATGTTTGTCTAGATCTTGCTTGATTTGCTTTGTATTTGTTTTGGAATAATGTCTACTCAGAGAGATTTGTTTTTGATTTCGAGATGTTTGGGACTGATTTGGCGTGTAGTTTTCAAGTTATCGTTTGTCACTTGGCTGAACCTGTAAATCTTATCTTCGAGTTGGGGAAATCCCAGCTACGGATTAAGCCTCTGAGGGGGGAAAATCCCTACAGCAGAGTTAGATTCACGTCTGCTTCCTAGCGAGGGCACATCCCGTCAAGGAGCTACTAAGTCGGGCCTCCGAGGGGGGAAATTCCTGCAACAGAGTCCGGTCTCCGAGCGTGAGAAATCCCGCAACAGTGGATTTCGGTTCCTGTAAGATTACCGAGAAAGGCATGTAGGCACGTCTGCGTTAACACTTTCATGCGGGGGCACTTCCCGTTTAGGAGTGTACAAACGTGATCTTCTGAGTGGGGGCACATCCCATCAGCAGAAAATCGCTTCTTGGCCTCTGAGAGGGGAGAATCCCACAACGGAGGGCATGGGCTGCATGGAAATCATTTGGACATACATACAATCATGCGTTGAGACATTAAATAGAGTGATAGATACAAGTGCGGGAAAACGAGTTATGTGAGCTTAGTTTACGGGTTCACAAGATTAGTACGTCGAGGGGATAATCCAAACAAGGAAACCCTCATAGATATACCCTATATCTCATGTTACTATTGCTCGAGCAGACACAACCCAAGTTGTCCCCAGTCAGGTCAAGAATACTCAAACTTTAAATCATACCTGAGGTCCTCATTGTCGAGAAGTTATACCCATAGCGTCACGTCCTTGAGAGAACTATTAGGTGTATGACCATACAAAATTGATACGTCGAGGGGATAATCCAAACAAAAAACCCTCATAGATATACCAGATCCCATATATATAGCCATAGTCCAGTGGTACCTACAAAAATTGGTCTGAGGTGTGGAAATCCAAGCAACAGGTTGGATGTGTCAGTCCCGGATAGGCCCCCTATCCGGTCGACGATCCGGTACCTCCAACGTGGGAGCAAGTCCAACAGTGGAGTTGTCCTTTCGTGCGGGGGATATCCCGACAACGGAGCTCTCCCGAGTGGGGGCACATCCCAACATTGGAATATGGAAGGAACTCGGTAGAGGAAAACTACCGGGGAGTCATCCGCCCGTAGGTTTAGATGAGGGGAGCCCGTAGGCTTGCTTGTCCATGTGGGGGCACATCCCATCTGCGGAACAGAAGGGGGCTAATGTGGGGAAATCCCTACAGCAGAGTGGGAGATTCCGAGTAGAGAAAATCTCGCAATGGAGGGTTTTGGCTCCCGTAGGACCACTGAGAAAGGCCCGTGGGTATGTATGCGTTATCACTTCTATGCGGGGGCACATCCAATCTAGATGTGTACAGACGCGATCCTCCGAGTGGGAGCACATCCTATCAGCAGAGAATTGTGCGCTCTGAGAGGGGAAATCTCTGCAGCAGAACGGGCTCCAACGGGGGAAATCCTGCAATGGAGAATTTTGTCTCCTGTAGGACAACCGAGAAAGGCCCGTAGGCATGTTTGCATTAACACCTTCACGCGGGGTACATCCTGTTTAGGAGTGTATAGACGCGATCTTCCAAGTGGGGGCGCATCCCATCGGCGGAGAATCACATGTCCGTGGCCGAGAGGGGGCACATCCTATCATCGGGGTGCATGACTGTATGTATGTCGGAACCGCCTCCATGTAGGGGCACATCTCATCCACGGGGGTTTTTCTTGACTGCCTCCGAGTGGGGCACATCCCATCATTGGGGCGCATGGCTGCATGTATGTTAGAACCGTCTCCATGTGGGGGCACATCCTATCCACAAGGGGGTTTTCTTGGCTGCCTTCGAGGGGGGCACATCCCATCTTCGGGGCACATGGCTGCATGTATGTCAGAACCGCCTCCGTGTGGGGGCATATCCCATCCACGGGGGTTTTCTTGGCTGCCTCCGAGTGTGGGATATCCCATCATCGTGGTGTGTGGACGGACGACTGTGCTACAAAATGTATAGCACTGAATAGTATTTTATTCTCATAAATGTAATATATAAAGGTAAGATTGGAAGGGTGTACACTGTATGTATGAAAGTCGGGAAGTCAGTCGATCATCTTGTATTGGGCGATCACATTCTGCTCTTGGGAGGCTGTGTGTTTGGCTGTCGGGAAATCGCCTCGGGGTGAGGACGTAGTCCTTGAGGAAACCTTGCTGGATGAGGTCCTTCAAGTATTTTTATGGCCCAACAATGGATGGTTCGGTGCCCTTTGCGGTCGCGGTAAGAACAATACTTCTCCGACCCGGGCAGTGAAGGATTGGCTGGATCGGCTTCTCGCGTCTGACCTATGGTTGATCTTTGAAGGTATTAAATACTTCGTTGATCAAGAGCCTTAGAATAGTGAAGTGTTGTATTGGCCGGTAGCTTTGGATTGGACTCGGGGGGAGGAGGAGAGCGTAAAGGAGGCTATCCCTGATGTTGGTCTGGAGCGTGGTCGGGAGCTTCGCAAGCGGATTTTGACTTTGTTCTGTCACCGCTTGGCTTTGTGGAGAGTTTGGAGGAAGCCTTCATTGTCTCCTCTAGTTGGATGTAAGGTTGCGCTCGGGAAAAGACTTCACTCATCTTGGAGATGTGCTTCAGGAGGTGCTTGTATAGAGGGTGTGTGACCTGCAGCCCGCTGATGAATGCGAGTGTTGCTATCTCTTCACCACAGTTAGAGACCTTGGTGAGTTGGCTCTGAAAGAAATTGATGTAGGATTTGAGGCTGTCTCCTGATTTTATCTTGACGGAGAGGAGGTGGTGACTACTCCTCTTGGCTTCTTGGCGAGTAAGGCCTCAGTGGCCTCCGAGAAGTTGTGGAGAGAAGGAGGTGCTAGGGAGTAGAACCACTCCGACGCCGCGCCCTTTAGACTTGAAGGAAGGTAAGGCACATTATCGGGTCGTTGCGGGAGTAGAGCATCATCTTGTCGTGGAAATGCCAGATGTATTGAATTGAATCACTCGCTTCTGTGTAGCTGTCGAAGATGGGAGTCGAGAACTTTCTTGAAAGCTCACACTCTTGGATGTCCTTGGAAAGCAGAGAGTCGTGGAGGCGGGTGGTCGGGACCAGGTGCTGAGATAATTTGGCCTTCACGATTCGTTTCTGGATCTGCTCGTCGAGGGGTGTGGAGATCTGGTGTCCTCCTGCTCTCGGTGACGCCTTTTGCGTACACGAAGTTGTTCTGGAGGGCGACTACCTGAGTTTGGAGCTGCTGTTGAGCAGCTTCAGTTCTTCTTGTTCGCGGAGGATGTTGTCACGTTCGAGCGTCACCTGCTCCCGCTCACGATCTGACTGCAGTTGCTGTTCCTTCATCTTCTCTTTCACCTCGCAGAGCATCTAAACAACTGGTTTTCTTACTGTTGAGAAGGGTGGGAGCTGGTGGATGATTACTACGACGAGGCGGAGGCAGTATCCTCAGCGAGCGGTTGATTGCTGGTTAGTTTGGAGGCCGTGCCCCCGGTAGTTGTTTTGGCCTTGCCCTTGGAGGTCGCGCCGCCGGTAGCTTGATTGCTTGGAGCCATTGCTAATCTGGAAGAGGCTTTTTGAGGAAAGTTGAAGGGGGAGAGATCTTGAGCGTAGGGACTCAGATCTTAATGAAAGCAGCAAAATATAGGGGGTAAATTGGGGAATTTATTTACACCCAAATTGTAGTAGAATTTGTGAGAAGGAATAATAAAGCAATGTAAAGAAACAAAATTTTATGTGAAAAACCAATTTGGGAAAACCCACGGGGAGGGGAGAAAGAATTCATTATTTTCAAGAGGTTACAGTGAATTATGCATAGCTAGAACTCTGAGATTATCTCAGATTATAGTGGTTTAAAGAAAGTGTTATCAGCCTTTGGGGGAAAGCCCCTTTTTTGTCCTTTTTTTTGTTGTCCTCCCATTCTTTCATCAATCTCCCAGTGTATATATATACCCGGGCTCTTCATTTGTGGTGCGGGTCATGCGGATATCAATAACCGCATGATCTGCACGTTGCAATTCTTTGATAACTACCTGGATTATGCCCTTGATTGCAGGAGTGATTTCTGCTACCTTCTATAACAGTATGCGCTGAAATAAGAGTTGTTGCAACGTTTGAAAGGTGAGATGACCTGGCGGCGTAATAGACTTCATGAATGTAGGCAGATATCAATAAGGTCGGTTGTTGCGGCCGTCTTGCTCGGGACGGGAATGATTGATCTTAGACTGGTGGCACTCTCGGAAGGAGGAGCGTTCTCGGGGGCAGTGGATTCCTCGAAAGGATGAGTTCCTTGGGGCCGTTGATTTCTCGGAAGCAGGAGTGTCCTCGTGAGCAGCTGGGTGATGCTCTCAAGGAGAAGCTCTGCTTGACATATCTTGTTTGTCTGTCTTCTGGAATTTCTGATGAGATGGGACACCTGTCTTGATCCTGTTGTAGGTCAGAAATTGACCACTAGAAATGCGATGATAATTTTGTGTTTTTGCTTTGTATGAAGACAACGTTTCTTGACAAGTGAGTACTAGTTATCTGGTGAATTCTGCATCTTCATTTTACTGAATAATCTGAAATAGGAATCTGATATATTTATTTTAATTTCTTATTTAGAGCCTCGTTAGAATATTGGGTTGTGTCCACTACTTCAAGGCACATATCAAGCAAGACTGGCTGCACGAAGCTTGTGAATTCCAACCTGAATATTTCAAAACACAATTCCTTTGGGAAACAATTCCTGGTAATCTCATTTTTGATTAGTTGGATCCTAATCAGAATAGATAGCACAATCAGAATATACTTCTTGAATAGTATTTAAAAGTGGGATATTTAAGACTTTTAAGTCATTGTTGGCCCGATGAAGACTTGTAGATCTTGGGTGAACTGCTGCTGTATTTTTGTATGAGATTAAGGATATCTGTTTCAGCGTTTGACTGGGATGCAAGAAAGAACGAGGTGCAAGCCATTTCTCTTCTCTTTTTTCTGTTCCTTTTTTTTTTTTGAGTGCATTATGTCAGCCTGAATTCCAACTTTTAATCCTTGGGGATTCCTTTACTCCTCTACTTAAATAATTTACTAAATTTATGCAAACACAGCCCCAGGAAAGTTGATTATATGAAATAATACATCACTTTTTTAACTTATCTTTATGGCTGTTTTTAGGGTGGTAAGCACCAAATGACATAACCCTTTTATGGTATATCAACTTTATGTCCTGATCCTTCCCTAGTTGTGGAACTGGAAACCCTTAATTTTACATATTCTAGCGAATTTTCTCAAGAGGTTTTGCATTTGTTGTGCACTTATGTGCATGCCTCTGAATGATTCTGCAAATATTTTATAAAAGTATTGTATTTATCATCTCCATTTATGACTCAATAATTGAGTTCTGCTGTGTACCTATTTAACCTTGAATTTATGTGCACAATTTGATCACTTCTTGCGTGTTCCCTTGTAGATTGGCATAATTGATCCTGATTGTAGGTTAATCGGTCTTCACCTATATGATGGCCTCTTCAAGGTACTTAAAATGATGATAAATTTTTTAGAATTTTTTGTGCACTGTATGCTTGATTGGTCTCTTTTAGCAGTGTATTTTAAACTGGTATGTTTTGCTGATAACTCTTAGGTTATCCCCTTCGATAACAAAGGGCAACTGAAGGAAGCATTCAACATCAGGTACTGATGTTGTCTCATATATCTTTTTTTGATAAAAAAGTGATTATAAGTGAAATGAGTAGCCTAGTAGAACTAGAAATATGTTGCGAACTGGGTACTAACTTTTTAATCTTTGTATGTCATGCTCGGTATTGATAAAGAACCAAAATGGAAGATGGCAAAAAGTAAAGACAAGACAGTCAGAAAATGGTTGCTGGAACTCTAATTTCTTTTCAGTTGATTGATAGCAGCTTACAAGATATTTCCTACTTATAATTATGTGTTCACTATTCAGGTTGAATAGGGTGGCCAACCTAGGTTTCCTGTACATGCGGGTGGGCAGGCCGTCCTTTTTTTTTTCCTGGTGTTGTTGGGGGGGGGGGGGGGGATGGTGGTCAAAACCCCATGATATATCATATGAGAGGCCCTCACGTGAATCTCACACATAATTATCAGGACCCTCTCTTGAAAAACATAAACATTATAGTCCAAATCTCTTACTAGCCTCCATAAAGCTATGATCAAATGACTTGCTGTTTTCTGTATTACAAAAATGTTGCCAATAGTCTGCTGTTCTTGCTGAACTGTTCTTGAAATTCTAGCCTTGAAGGTTACAAACCAACTAATCAACTATAGAATTTTACAATTCAAATACTTGATGAATTTTCGCTTTAGAATGCCAGATATTTTGTTGATTTTTGCCTAATATTTATGCCAATTATACGAGGAGTTTCTTTGGATCAGATCTCTCATATTTCTGCACTAAATTTTTTGGGTTGGCTTTGCCTACATTAAAACTATATGCTTTACAGCGGCAATTGGGGGTGTCAATGGGTCGGGTTGGGCAGGTTTAACAGCAACTCTATACCCAAAGCCGAAGTTTAAATCCCCCACTTAACCACCCAAAACCCATTGCGTAAAGAAAGCACTGAACCCAAACCCTTCGGGTGGGTTTGGGTCGGGTCAGGTATTCGGGTAGGGTCATGTATGAGCGGGTCATTATAATAAATTAGTCACATTAATTATAGAAACAAGAAAGATTATCATTACTTTAACTATCAACATTGATAAATTATCAAACTCACATCATAATGTTATTCAACAGAATATGATTCATATAAACATTCAAACATTTCAAATGTGATCACACTTTTATGTACATCTTTTAAAAAAAAAGCCAATTCATTGTTGTTTTGCATTTGGGATCAATCTTCTCCTATTTAAACTGAAATAATGAGGAAATGAAAAGCGTAGTGGCCTATAAGATCACTTGGGCTCGGAATGACATGATTCATTTCGTCACAGGCAAGTATTGGTGACATATATAGTATCATTTATCAAGTTCTCCATTCTGTACCCTCATCATTGCCCACTCTTGATTAGTCAACAAATAGTAAAAAGATGCTATTAAATTGAAGAGTATTGCTAAGTAAATCAAAATAGCTAGAAACTTTACAACCCAAAAATATATAGCACCATTATCAAGACCACTAACCAATATATAAGTTAGAAGCTTTACAACCCAAAATAGAGAGTAATCATATGAAGTATGCAAAATAGAGCTAACACACAAGTTAGAAGCAAAAACACATAAGTTTGAAGCAAAATACAACTTGAATGCTTCCCATAAACTCCTGCATTCTATTAAGTTGTTCCATAAGTTTGGAGATGATGAATTGTCTATCTCATCTTGTTATTGATCTTAACTGTCCATTTTTAAATGAATGGCAAGTTTGTCCTCTGGTCTGGGTTCGCGTGGGATTTGGGTGCGTTAGAGTGTGATACCAAACCCGACCCATGAAAAACTTAAAAATTTAAAAACCCAAACCCAAATGGGTTTTCATAAACATAAAATGATACTCGGTATTTTCGGGTTGGGTAGGGACGGGTTTGGGTAAAACCCGACCCGGTTGACACCCCTAGCGGCAATCTAATGTCAATCATTATTTTTATCATGAGCAGGTAAATTTGAGAAATGTAATGCAGTTTTGAGGTTAAAAATTACGTTTTACCCAAATACAATTGCAACAGAAGATCATGCATTCATTGTCCATTATTTGTTGTAGAGTATTGTGCCTTTTATATTTGTGAATTGTTGGTCTTCCTTTCTTAACATCCTGATCTATCTCGTACCATCAATTATCTGTCAATCTACAAAGGAGTTAAGTATTAGTGAGGAGATTCGTTCAGTGATAAGACGGGGTCTGATTTATCTTTGAAATTATTAGTGTTTTCAGATGAAGTCTCTCAGTTAGTTTTGATGGGCTTTCCTCATAAACAAGGAGCATATAGAGACAGTTTGCGGAGTGGAAGATTTGACAATTTTCCTTATTTATTCTCAACACCTATTAATTTGTTTTTTCTATACTAACCATGATCTACCTACTGTTCTGTTTCTACTTTTCACTTCATTCTCCTACATTTTGGTACCAGATCAGCCAATCAATCCGCAAGCCACCGAAGCAATCAGAGTCATCTGATGCAATTAGAAGCCCAAAATGACATCATCCTAAGCTGCAGTGCTCCATATTACAGTCAAATGGGTATCAAATCTTTTTGTGGCCATTCTGATCCAGCAAATTACAAATGGAACTTGGATCATGACTCCAAGTCCCCATTCCCACTCGTGAAAACAGAATGGGAAACTTCTCCTTCTCTTGTAAACTCTCTATTCTCCTTCTCTGGTAATCTATGACCTCTTCTGCCACTCCTCTATCCGATGATCTCCGTCACATCCTTCTAGTACAGTACGTGCCTCCCTTCTGCGCCAATTGTCATATGCTTCCAGTCGCTTAACTGCACACCTACTCCAATTGCCACTATTTGTTGTTATCCTGTCCTTCAATGCTTTACTTCAATTCTGATGCCACTTCACAACCTTACCACCACAAGTATTCATTGCCTGCCACCACAAGCGTGCAGCAATATTTATTGTCGGCTGTAATTGCACCTCATCACCACCTATACTACACTCAGTAACCCTCTCATATTATCCACCTATTTTGTCTACTTTTGCACATCCTTTTGAGCCCCCCTTCCCCTTCAAACACCCCCGTGCCATCGCTCTGCATGATTCCCTATGCACATAAGATTTCCCACTCCTTGTGTACAAAGTACAGACACTTTAATTGGATGCCTTAACAGTGAATGGAGATGGAAATATTGGGAAGGTCACAATACAAGATATAAATCGAGTATTGCAAGGAAATTAAAATTATTATAATTTAACAGCAGCTAAAAAAAGAACAGGAACATATTATATAATACACGAAATAGAAATGAAGCAGTTTATTCTAACTTGTCTTTCAAGCTCTCTTTAAATCCTAATATTTAATAGAATCCGGCCATATCTGAGTAGCCTTTAGAGATTAAGCTTAATCTAGAATCATCCTGAAATTAGGATGATTCTAATCCAAGAACTAATCCAAAAGCAAACTTCAATATTCCAAACCCAAAACTATCCTAATCTAAACACACATAGAATATAGATCTTAATTAATGAAAAAAAAAAAATTCAAATGTGGATACTTGAATTTAAAGGAGTCCTTCCCAAAATCAATCTCTGTGTGGCATCAATTGTTAGAACCACAATACCTTTGTCGTTGCTAATTTTGTAGGATCAACCAGTAATGGCAACTTCACATGTAGGAGAAAGTTGAACAAGTTCACTATTGAGTGCTTCTTCATCTTGGCGTGAAAAAATGTTGTCTTCTTATATACTAGTTCAGGACTGTGAGGATGCCTATCAATGGGGGGGAGGCATCGTCACTAGCGGTCTCTCTCCCAACAACTCCAACAACAACAACAACAAATCCCTTGTTGGCAATTTTTTCTTCTAAGGAGCCGAGATATGATGGAGGGCAGACCACTGCTTACAGTCCCAGACTGAACTTAGGTCCCTACACATATTTTCAGACATATAACCAAGATATACCTTCTAAATGATATTGATTGATTAAGAGATTTGATCTAAATTGGATTTGGTTAGTGATTGGTTTAATGATAGGATATGACTACTATGCTTGATTTCTAGTTTCTAAATATATAGTCTGTTAATTAATTTTGATTAGATTTCTTTATGAGAAACTAGGAACGTAATTTTTTTTAAAGATTGATTTTTTTAATATTCATCATTTCATTTTGTTTAGACTTTAGACTATGAAAGTTTCTGTTCTGCTTTATTTCCCTTTTCATTCTCCACTAAGAGGGTTACACGTTGTTTCTGTGGGCGAGGCCTCAAAAACATTATTTTGATGGATCATTGTCGATGAGCATGTTTGAACAGCCTTACAGCCATAACCAATTTTTTTTTGTAGCATTTATCCCTTGATAATTATGAACGGAAAATGTTCTTTCTACTTGTCACAATCCATAAAAAAGAAGAGAAAATCTGAGGCAACCCACACATTTCCTCTTTGCTCCTTTGGGAAGGCATTCCAATAATTTTTCTTGTCTGCATCCTTTTGTTGTATAAACTTGCTTGCATGTCTTCTAATATGACAAGCATCTAGCCTTTGTTATCAATTACTCTTCCATGCATTTCATTACTTTTTTTGTTGGTTTGTTTTGATGGAAGTGTAGGGGGGATTTAGTGTTGCACAACATTTTGTGTTCCTTTTTGTGCATCAAGTTATCAATGGTGCTTGCTTCATTATTATCTAGAAGTTTAACCGTCATTTACATGTTCTTTGTCACAGGCTTGAAGAACTTCAAGTTTTGGATATCAAATTTCTTTATGGCTGTCCAAAACCAACAATTGTAGTACTTTACCAGGTTTGTTTATACACTCATTTATATTTAGAAATTATGTGTGAGATGATGTGGATGAAAAATCAAGCACCACGATTCAAGAATTGTTTGATTTAAATGAAAATTGGTGTACTGTATTTAAATTCTGGGCCTGTGTATAAGTCAAATTTGACCCAACATTGAATTTTCCATATGCATTGGACTCTCTTTTTATGTATATTTGTATGCATGGATGGATGAGTGCATGTTGCATGAATGAGAGCAAAGAAGACTTAGAAGAGAAAGGTGAAAAAGAAAGAAAGGGGAAAGGGAAGGATTTGTGTGTGTGTGGAATACAAGATAAATAAAGATATAAACAACTGGGGGAAAAAGAAAAAAGAAAAGACATGCATGGCATATCTTTCTTCCAGATTTTTAACAGACTGTTGGGCAATGGTATATATTTAAGGGTTTTTAGGATCTAGGTCCCTCACAAATCACTTATTTGGATATTAGTCCCTGACAATATCATATTTGTATATTAGTCCACAATTTATCCCTGACTTGTTATAAGTCCCTCTAGATAAAAATATTATCTCAAAGTAAGGAATACTCTATTACTCTATAATTATGTTAGCACTTTTACTTTATTATCTCTTCTTCCACTATGTATCAATCAAGTATCCAACAAGCCTTTTACGTACTTTTTTTCTTTATTTTATTGCCTTATACTGCTGGTACTTCTCTTCTTTCAAAGAGATTTTCTTCTAAAGTTTTTATTCAATGTCATTTGGTTGACTCTGTCTCACTTATGCAACTCTAAAATTTCGAACGAATTTGTTATTTAACATTCTAGTTTGATTTTTTTATCGTGATTACTTATGAGATTTGAACAAGTGAACCTCATATTGTGGGGGACTAATTTCTAAATATGATATTGTGGGGAACTAATATCCAAATAAAGATTTGTTAGGGACCTGGATCCGAAAAACCCTATATTTAATTCATGAGTGTTCTTTGCTGATTTTATGCATTGTTGTCATTGCTTTTGTAGTTTAAAGAGGGATGACTTTCATTGTGTTGACTTTCTTGAACTTTTCCTGATCAAGTTAGTAATTAATTTATGTTTACTTTCTAGTTTAGCTGTTAGCCATTAATGTTCTGTAATCAAGGAGAAGGAGACACTAAAGATAAAAAAAGTGCAAGTGCAACATCCCAAGCGAGAATTTTTCATAGGGTCACCCATCTTGAAAACGCTTGCCCAAGCATGCATAGCTATAGAGTTTTTCACGTCTCTGGTAGCTATGGTTAAATCTCGAGTTCATTGGACTATTATATACCATAGGACTTGTTCACGTACACTTGGATTATGTGAAACATAGAAATTCCCCTACACACATTAGGACTTGAACTCGAGACTTCCAACAATACTCTATGCTAATACTGTAAGTAAAACAGAGAGCGTTAAATGATTATCAAACTCTACAAAGAAATTTGATCTAGACAAGGAAATATCTTCCAAAAGAAACTAGCTTCCTCCCCATGTTTAGGGTATCATATCGTTTTTATACTAACACTTCACCATACAATGTGAAATTCTAGAGATAGCCCTCATGTATTCTAAGTTGGTATCAGCTCATATACCATTTGTAATGCCTCGGTCAAGAAAAACTTTCAGGTTACCCATCCTGAAATTGGTCTCGCGTGAGCACGCTTAAATATAATTTTTTTCTCATGTTTCCTTCCTAAGGAATGCTTTATATGATTAATTCTTGAGTTAATTGGAATCCTTATACCCTAAACACTCTCTTAGCATGTATCCCATGTGGGACTATTCACTTCCACTTGGGATATAACATAAATATGACCTAGTATATGCATTTGATATTTAAAGGATGAAATCGGAGAAGACACCTTTTGCTTTGGAACCTGATGTATTTCTGTTTTGCTCCTTTTGCCTAGTAATCTGGGCTGGCTACTTTGTATGTTGGAGATAAATTTTTTTTTTTGCGAGATGAACCGACCAGTGTTTTAAAACGCGAAAGTGCAAAGTGAAGCACTTACCCCCTTGGCGTAGCGAAGCATAAGCCTTGTAGCGAAAAGTGTAAGCTTAAGTAGTTTTTAATTTTTATTCTTAAATGATATAAACTTGCCTAAGTTAAATATGATAAATATGATAAATTCAGAAAAATTACGTAAGTCTTAGAAAAATTCTGAAAAATTAAACAAGCTAACAAAAATACAATGTTCATACAAGCAATCGGCATATTGTTAAAGGCTAAATGACAAAATGTGATCAAAGTTGTTGGTACTTTACCATATTAGATTCGCTTTAGTGAGTGGAGGGGAGAGAGCCTACTATATATTATTAGACTATTGCTTTAGCATAGTCACATGACTGAACATTGGGCTTATTATAGGGGAAAAAGTTCTTTTCATGTTCATAGTATATGATAATGTTTTACGTTGGCTGGAGGTAATACGACAAGATATAGAGGCTAAAGGTCTTAATGAAGGCATATTGCTCGATAGGAATGAGTGGAGAAAGCTGATCCATGTGTCCGATCCGGCGTAATTCTCTTTTGGTTCATGTAGTGTACCCCAAATACTTGGGACAAATGGCTTAGTTGTTGTTGTTGTTGTATTATAGGGGAAAAAGTATCAGAACTGATCTGGTTTGAGAGAGAGAGAGAGAGAGAGAGAGAGAGAGAGAGAGAGAGAGAGAGAGAGAGAGAGAGAGAGAGAGGCCCTAACAAAGCCTCGCCACACCACTGCGCTGTAAGTTAAAAGACGACTACACTGGAGCTCCGATAGATGCTATCAAAGCCCTAATATTCAATTCGAGAGGAAATCGAGGCCACTCAAGGAGAAATCGAACTGAAATTAGGAGATCGGATTATAAATTCCTTGCCGTAGGTTGAAAAGTCTTCATCGCAGAGATCTGCTGTCAAAATCTGAGGGTTTTGAAGTTGCAGTGCACCCTAGCAGCAGGTTAGAGCTAAGTATTTTTTCCCCTCCTCTTACTTTTGACTTCTGGGGACTTGGGGAGGGGACTGGGATGATTTATCGAGAAATTTGACCAACTTTTCCCTTTTTTCTTTCAAATACGTATTGTACTGAAGCTTACGCTGTACGCGTAGCGAAGCGCGCTTCTCAAGGTTCTTGCTTTTTCGATCATGCTTCGTAGCTAATTAGCTGCGCTTTGCTATGAAAAGTCACTACGAAGCGCATTTTTTAAAACAGTGGAACCGACATAGCTATGACTTGCTTTTTTGTTTGTTTTGAATTAATGTCCATCAATGTCATATTTTGAGGGAAATCCCCGATGTGACATTTGGGTTGTTGTCTTTGAGTTTCCTCTGGAGAGAGGATCTAGAGGAGATCAATGCTCTAGATAAACCATGCTTATTTTATTGTAGATCTTCCTCAGGATTTTTATTTCCAGAATTATGAAAAATAGGTCAAAGTGCTCTTCCATGCATATGCTGATATTTGGAACCTGCTTGGGCGGACTACTTTCTTGAACCATAATTGCGATTCAATCTTGGACCTAATTCTTAGTTACCTATTCTATTTCAGAGTTTGTCTTATTTATTACTCTTTTTTGTCTTTTTTATCATGTTCTAATGGGTGATGCTTGTCTTAATCAATTTTAAATATACTGGGTTTATGTGGAACTGACTACAATGAACTTTGTCGTGTTTTCTTTCTTTTGCTGCTACAGGATAACAAAGATGCTCGTCATATTAAGACATACGAGGTTGCCCTTAAGGATAAAGACTTTGTTGAGGGCCCGTGGTCCCAACCTAATCTTGATAATGGGGCTGGTCTGCTAATACCTGTTCCGATGCCTCTCGGTGGTGTTATTATTATCGGTGAGGAGACTATCGTCTATTGTAGTGCAAATGTATTCAAAGCTATACCGACCAAACCGGTAGGTATCCTGCTCATCACTTCTACTTGTTGTAATTAACATTTACTTCTAGATTTTCTTTCTTCTTGTCATTGTTGATTTCGTGCTGGCCTACTTTTTCATTCCACTTTATGTTCAATCAGTCGATTACAAGAGCCTATGGAAGGGTTGATGCAGATGGCTCCCGGTACTTACTGAGTGATAATACAGGACTTCTGCACTTGCTTGTTATCACTCACGAGAAAGAAAGGTCTGTATTCCAATTATTGACATATATTTGTTAGCAGTTGATAAATGAAAACTGAAAATTTCTGATTCTTGTCTACCTAGTCTGTTCTTCTTCTTTTGCTCAACCTTTTTTTTCTTTGATATGCTATAGGGTAACTGGACTCAAAATTGAGCATCTAGGGGAGACTTCTGTTGCATCAACAATATCTTATCTTGATAATGCGGTGGTGTATGTTGGTTCAAGCTATGGAGATTCACAGGTATTTTAACAAAGGGTGACAATCATTGCTTTTCTGTTTGTTCCCATGGTTACCTTGTACTGCAGTTTCAACGCAACCTTGCAACTTTTCCCATATTTAAAGCAAGTTGCATGCTTTCCTTATTTTTGAATGCTATAATTTTCTATCTTGCTGTTCATGATTCTTCCAAAAAAAACTTTTTTTGTCTTTTTTGTTTTTCTTGCAATAGTTGTAAAAAATGTTCTATTCATTGGCTGGTTTAACTCATCCGGGCATGTGTGTGTAGTTTATCATGAAAAAGGAGTTTTAACTGTTTTTAATTGAGTTTTGAACTTTTGGTAGAAGTGCTACCTGACAGGGCTTCTTTCCACCATGTTACTTAACTTGTCCTTCTCTATTTTTTCCTTCATTTTGTTCTAACCTGAAACCTTTATACTGTACTTTGGTCTAGCTCATAAAACTGAATATGCAACCTGATGCAAACGGTTCATATGTTGAAGTCCTTGAAAGATATGTTAACCTTGGGCC
Organism: Agave tequilana; assembly: GCA_038442645.1. Lineage (NCBI taxonomy): Eukaryota > Viridiplantae > Streptophyta > Magnoliopsida > Asparagales > Asparagaceae > Agave > Agave tequilana. The sequence continues at coordinate 49,691 of JAVJIF010004141.1, read as the reverse complement.
TATTGTAGACTTCTGCGTTGTTGACCTTGAAAGACAAGGTCAGGGGCAGGTTGTCACTTGTTCTGGAGCTTATAAAGATGGTTCACTTCGTGTTGTTCGAAATGGTATAGGGATCAATGAACAGGTTTGCTGTCTCACTCTTGGTCTATGTCAGTCCTTTTGATTTAAATTATGACTTTAGTGTCTTTTTAATTTTCAGTTTTCAATGATAAAAATTATTCATCCATCTTAGGCATCTGTAGAACTTCAAGGAATCAAAGGGTTGTGGTCTTTACGTGCTTCTACGGATGATCCACATGATACTTTCCTGGTTGTGAGTTTTATCAGTGAGACACGGATCCTGGCAATGAACATGGAGGATGAGTTAGAAGAAACTGAGATTGAAGGTTTCTATGCACAGGCACAAACCTTATTTTGCCAAAATGCCATCAATGACCAGATTGTACAGGTCCAACTTCTACCACTAATTACCTCTATATTTATTTTCCTTGAGATTTGGTAATCCGCTTTTTCAGAACCGATCTGGTCCAGAAAATATTTTACTTTTCAAAATCCATACTGCTCTGAACTCTGCTGTCCTCTTGATTAATAATACATACGTTCGTCCATCCATCAATCCATTCACCTAATGGTTGCAAGTGAATGGTATTTAATAGAATAAAATGTACCATCTGATGCACAGTTAGAAGCTTCCAGCATCTCTTACCAATTTATGTTTTAGTTTTACAATGTGCAGCCTATGAGGATGCCAATATATGTTTTACTTGTGCATACTTAGATAAGGGTGTGGAACATCCTTTGGGTAGGTACCCACGTATACCATTCATCTAACGATTATGCAGGGTATTTAAGAATAAAAAAGGGGCCATCTGGTGCATCGGTTAGAGGTTTTGAAATACGTAATATTTTTGCTTTATGGCATGGATCAAGATCAACAGTGTTGATTGAAAATCACCTAGGTGGGGGGTGGGGTGAATAAGTGATGCTTATAAAAATGCGGAATTAAAAATTTAACTTGCAAATACACACATTAACTATAAACAATATGCTATAATGAAGAAGAACAAGAATACTAAGCATATAAACAAAAGTAGAGAGTTGAGAGAGATCAAACACAATCACAAACACAAGGAAATTGTTTCGAGGTTCGATCAACTTGATCTACATCCCCGCCTCTACTGCAATAGAGGATTTCCACTAACGTTCTCTCAAGAACAACTCGGACTCTCGGAGCTGCAACTCCTACAGCAACGGATCCCACAAGATCTTCTTGGTGCCGCAACACCCACAAAGAACCTTCAAGTTCACTCGGAGCCGCAACTTTTACAAATACAACCTCACTCACTTGAGGCAAACTTACAAAGAATAAAGGGTTTGTGATCACACTCTTGATCACTAGAAAACACTCACTAACACAAGAACTTACAGCAAAGATGAGAAATTGATGGCTCAAACTTGTATGTGAAAAACTAGAGAGAACAGAGAAAAGAATGCTCAATTGCAAAACACAAGAAACTTGTTGAATAACTTGTTGCTCAAAAACTTGTTATGATTTTTTTTACTGCACATATATGTAGTACTGGCTCAAAAAAGAGTTCTTGGACACAGAGCTTTTGAAATGTGCCTTTTGCCTTTCGAAAACCCGAAAACAGCCAACGGTCATATTTATGACCGTTGGCATACAACTTTCGAAAGCTTGACTTCAGTTTTCGAAGTGCTCTGATCAAACAACTTTCGAAGCTGTTCCTTACAGTGAGTTGAGCAAACTGCTTCCGAAAGCTGACACAGAAAACTGTTTTGAAAAGTGAACAGTCTGTACTAAAATGATCATAACTTGAGCTATATATCTTAGATTGATATGAAATAAAATTCATTGAAAAGTAGACTTCAAGATCTTTCTATTAATATATAGAATAGTAGGATTGAAAGATATAACACGTATGATCTGAATTTATAAAGTAAGAGACAAGAAAAGCTCTGAAAACTGAAAGTGAACTATCTATATTAAATTGATCATAACTTGAGGTATAAACCTTAGATTGATAAGAAATAAAATTCATTGGAAAGTACACTTCAAGATCTATCTATTGATATGTAGAATAGTAGGGTTGGAAAGATATAACAAGTATAATTTGAATTTATAAAATAAGAGACAAGGAAAGCTCAAAAATTCAGATTGGTAAACTGCCTTTGAAAAAAGATGAGAAAATTTGTGCAAATTCTAATAAATATATAGTCAAAGTATTTAGCTTCAAAATGATATGTTGCACATAATTTGAAATAGTTCTTGATTAAAATCAAGTATATGATTATATATTTTCTAAAGAGATTTTTAATAAAAACAAACACATATACTTTTTGTGTGTGTGTGTGCTCGCATTTGAGAATTTTCTAATCTATACTTTAACAAATTCCAGCGACTTACAATTACATCAAGTCTTCATTGTAAAAAAAAAAAAATTCACGTCTTCATTTTGAAATCTTGACTTTGATATGTGTTAAGCTCTCATTTGTCCTTCAATATGCCTTGGACATTGAGCTTCACCACACATTGCTTCAACATCAAATCAATTGCTTGTTGAAGCTTGCTTTTACTCTTTAATTTGAAAAACCTGTATTTTATACAAACTAATCAAGATAATCAGTACTTAATCACATGAGTTTTGAATCATCAAAACTAGAGTGATTGTACGCTTGGGCTAACAAACTCCCCGTTTTTGATGATGACAAAACTCATGGAGTTACGTAAATATGAATTAGTGAAGAGTTTTAGAATAGGTTCCCTCAATTCATCATACACAACAAATATAAAATTTTTACAATATTCATAAGAGTTAATATATATCACTAATCATATAAGATACTTAATTTTACATGTAGCTATAAAATATCATCAATAGCATATCACAATCACAATCAATTACATGATATATTTAACAAAATTGAGATGGTTCATGATTTACCAATAAAAGCAAGTCTCTTGCGTATGCATACACAAAATAATATAACATTTCAGATATGTATGCATAAACAACCATCCATCCATCCATCCAATCCTCCATCCACCAATTATATTACGAAACAATAAGATAAACACTAGGAGTTGAAACAAAACCATATATATAACTCCAGAATATCTCGTCTCTTTTTTGTCAATTCATCAATAAAGGGGTTCAAGACTCATCAATGGACGAAATCAAAACATAGAGTGAAAAACACGAACAATAACAATTTGGAGTAAAAGAATTGAATGAAATTTTTTTCTTCTTCATACATGTCATATAGACTTATGAAGAGAGATGTTAAGCTCCTCTACATATATGCATTATATGGAGAAGAGATGTTAAGCTGTCCAACACATAAGCATATATACTATGTAGAGAGGAGGATTAAGCTCTCCTTACACATGTGCATTACATAGAAAAAAGATGTCAAGCTCTTTTTTATATAAAATACTCATCATAAATTAATTCATATAGGAGCTGTTAAGCTCCTTTTGAATATATGCATAGGAAGTTTTTTTGCTATGAAACTTATTATTTAAAAATTTTGCTATGAAAATTTTGCTATAAAACTTATTATTTAAGAATGTGAGATTTTAAATGATTTTTCCATATTTTAAGAACTCATATTCAAAGAAATACGTGTCTTGAGAATGTGAAATATGACTCATATCACACATATCTATGCATAACCCAAAAAAATTAATTGCGAGCTTTGCTGAAAACAAATTTGTGCAAAAACATGCACGCCGACATGCACAAATACACAACCTTCATAAATGCAAATAAATGTCAAAAAATCTTGATACCAATTGAAACTCTTAGTTTTAAACTAATTAAAAAAATAGTCTTGACGCCAATAGAAGAATCTTGACAACAATATATAATTTAGAAATTTCTCCCCATTTTAAGATACTAAAATATCAAAAAACATATTATGCCATATATAACATCAATTTTTCAAATTTCTTTTTCAAAAATAGAATTATCAATGGATTATGTCATCAAAACTCAAGTGATTTATAAGGAATTCTAAATATCCAAAAGAGATGCATCTATGTAAACAAATGGCATACATGAGAGGAATTGCTCCCCCTTAATATATGCTAAGTTGTGAGGTTAAATCAAAATATCACACAAACCAAACATATGTATGTAAATATCATCAAATTTAGATTATATATATAAACTAATATTGGAAAGAGTACACAAGAATCATGTATCATGAAAATCATTTGTGTAACTCATATTACACACATAAATCAATTTGTGTATAATAGACATGCACAAGCTTGGTAGAAACATAAAATCTTCATTTTTAGAAAATACAAGCTTTGCAATAACTAAATTATGCTAAAATAAGATATTACTATAAACTCTTATCAAATTTATGAATTTTCAAAGAGAATTATAGTTTTAAACCAATTGAAAAAGTAATCTTAATAGCAAAAAAAATCTTGGTTTCAAAAACAATTTAAAAAAGGATTTTGATTCTTGAAAAGCAAATCACAAAGCTTTTCATGATACTAAAAAAATCATGATGAAATATGTTTTATCATAACCCGTATCATTCGTGTAAAACATACATAAGTTCTAATTTTCTAAAATATCTCATATAATCATATGAAAATACATATATCATATGAATTGTCACTCTAAACTATATATGGCTCATAAATTTCATGTATGTATGAAAAAATTTGCATATGCATGAATAAACTTAAAGTGAGTATAAGAATCATGCGTATATCAAATTCATGTAACAAAGCCATTTAGTATCACACAATTTTCACAAGATATGCAAAGAGTCATCGAAACTCATAAAAATATTTTCATAAGCTCATAATATATATATATATATATATATATATATATATATATATATATATATATATATATATATAGAGAGAGAGAGAGAGAGAGAGAGACTTGTGTCATCTTCGAAGGATTCGAGGTCGAATCCTTCCCACTCAAATACAACCATACGACATCCGAATGCAAGATCCACTTCGTTGAAGTTAATCTACATTATTTCAAGTAAATAAAAATAAAAAATCATGTATTTTGAATACTTTTTGCCCATCCATCAAGTAGGCGCAAAATGAACAGCCGAAATAGTGAGTTAGTTTAACGGTGCAGAATATTTGAAATCTAATAAAAATTAATGTGTGAAGGTTTTTAAGTATTTAGATCATGATGAAATGATCGGATCGAGAATTTGTATGTTTAAAGATGTAGACCTAAGCAATATACTATTTTCAGCCATCCATTTTGCGCTTGATGGAAGAGCAAGAAGTATTCAAAATATATGATTTCTGATTTTTAGTTACTTGAAATAATGTAGATCAACTTCAACGGAATGGATTTTGCATTCTGATGTCGTAGGATTGTATTTGAGTGGGAAAGATTCAGCCTCGAATCCTTCCCGAATGACACAAGTCTATCTATCTCTCTCTATATATAATATGCAAAAAAAATCAAAACTAGGATATCCCATATACAAATAAACTTGAATTGAGTACACAATAGTTATATATCATGTATATCACATAATTTCCAAAAAAATGCATATATTATATGAATTTTCACAAACTATGCATAACTCTATAAATCACAAATGAATGTGCAATAATTATCAAAACTAGGACCTATACCTAATTTAAAATTCTTGATAATACAAAGTTGAGGTTATATCAACATGTTACTTTTGTTTTGAAAAACTAAACTCAAGTATGTAAAAGAAATATCATTGAGTATTTTGGAAACATAAAGTTTTTGTCACAAAACTCAATATCCTATACTTATAAACAATCAAGCAAAATATTTTCTAAGATGAAAGAAAGAGATATACCGATTTTAGCGTAAAAGTCTTCAAGAGTCAAGATATAATTAACTAAAGACATATGATCATAATTGAAATAAAGAATTGCTCTCCCTTAATATATGCTCAATAGCAATGAATCAAGATAAAATATTGTTGTAGAGCTTATGTCAAACTTCAAATTCATTTGGATGAAAATCAATAAAATACCAGAAAGAAATATTGGAATGTATTGAATTTTTAATTATAAGCATATGAGCACACTTCTCAAATTTGAGAGTGCTGCATTCCTATATATATGCACATATTAGAGATATATTATATTAAAAGCTCTAATCTGCATCAAAAAGAGATTCTTAAAAATACGCGTGTGTATCATGAATATGTCAAGATATAACTTATATCACACCTATATATGCATAAACTTGTAAATAAAACATCAAATTCTATTTTTTAGCGTATCCAAGTTTTACAAATACTAAACATGCACAAAAACGTGCACAGAAACATGTACATACACGCACATTCACAAACACTATATGTATGTGTACAAATTTCAACAAAACTAGCTCATATATGTAGAAATATATTAGAGTGAGTGTATTCGATGTATCTCACTCAATTTCAAAATTTTCAAAGCATGTATCACAAATTATCCACGAATCAACATACTTTCACACATACATATGTAACTCATAAATATATCTTATATTCCCAACAAAATGTATGTATCAACTTGTATATCACCAATTTGCATATATCAGACATATATCATTAACAAGAATGTATATATTATCATATATCACTAATTAGCTTATATTATGTCAATAAAGATTAATAACAAAGACAAGCTAATATAAATTTGCACAAGTAGCATATTATTATCTTCACAAATTAAGTGCAATTTAATCCAACCCTTAACAAAATCATTTTTACAAAATGAATTTTTGAAAGTTTTTCATACCAAGCACGAGGTGCTTGTTTCAAATATTTTTTTTTTTTATAATTTTGAACATATGATCTGAAAAATTGTTATTTTCAGAACTTGAAAATTATAAACTTCTTTCTTAATATAATCATTTTGAAAAAACACTTTTTATCATCTTTCTAAAAATACAATTATCATTTTTGAAACTTGCAAAATCAATAACTAAAACTCATCTTTAAGAGCAATCAATATATCTTTAGATAGTATTTTGAGATAAAAGATTTAGATTACCACACTCTCTTCGAGCTTGAACTCTAGTCATGACTCTTTATATGTCACCAAAAATTTGATCTTTTGGATGGTCTTTGATAAATCTCTTGGTTGATTGGAGTCGACAAGATTAGATCCGACAGTTTACCATCTAATTTTCATCTTTTCTTGGACTCAAAAGATTAGTCTCTTTAAAAAATATGTATAGATTCTTTAACTATAATGGAATGCTCATTGAAAAACATGATAAACCTTAGAACTTGAATATCTAAGGAAAATACCATTAAATTAAGTTACCCAAATTATCCTTGGTATATAAGACAAAACATCTACATTTAAAAATATGAAAATATGAAATGTTGGAAGATTTTTGATAATAAAGCTCATTATAGTTCTCTTAAGAAAAATCAGTTGGATCAAAACACGATTCAATATCTTTACGTTAATAATAATTTTGCCAAATCATTGAGTTCAATGACGTGCGTGCCATTTCATGTATTGTACAATTCTTCCGTTCAACAACACCATTACATTGAGATGTTCTTGGTGTGGAGAACGTGTGTTCGATGCCATGTTCATCATAAAAACATTTCAAAATTTTATTTTCAAATTCACAATCATGATCATGTCTAGTAGAGTGATTATATTCTCTTTGAAACATGTTTGTAAAAAAAAACTTGAAAACAAATCAAACACATTTCTTTTGTGTTTTGAAAACAAAACTCAAGTAAATCACGAGAAATCATTGACAACTACGAAAATAAAGTTTTTTACAGCCACAACTAATTTTCCTTAAGGACCAAATAAAATCATGTGGAGTAATAGCAGAGGTTTAGAATTAGTTACCACCATTGATGATTTTTTACTTTTGAGTTATCTCCGAAGGTGATGGTTCCTCCTTCAAACGTACTTGATAGGGTTGCAAAGTTGATGTTCATGTCATGTGTTTTGAGCAACTACTATTAAGATACCATCGCTCACTACATCACGAGCGCTTGGTGTGTATCTTTATCATTTAATTTTATTATAACTTTGGTACCGAAATCTTTTTGGGTCTTATAGGATGAGTCTTTCGAACCCAAACATGCTCACTTACAACATGGAGTTTATTATAACAAAATTATGTAATTGATTTTTTCGGCTGCAATGTGACAAGTGTACACTTTAGGATACATGAAGGCATAGTGTGAGTGTTGAGTGTTGTGAGCATGATGTGCATGATGTGCTTTGTGTTCATAAGAAACAAGTGGTGCATGTGATTGTTTTTTTTTGAATTTGTCTCTATGAAAACATTGATTCCAATTTGATTTTGTCTAAAGCACATTTTTTTTCACATGGAATCTAAAGCATCTATTCTTTTCCTTATACTATCAATCTCATTGTTGTCAATCACAATCTTAGGGTTTTTACCTTTGCATGCAATTTTGTAAGATCAAAATCCTTTTCAATTTTGTTCAAAGAAAAGGTCAAAGCTTCATTTTCTTTTCTTAATTTAGCATTCTTGACTCTAAGCAAATCATATTTACTTTGGAGTTCTTCAAATGCCATAGCACGTTCATCCATGGATAGTTCACTATCATCTAGATTGAGTTCGGATGATACCTTGTTGGAGTTGTCCCCACGAGCGATGAAGCATACATTTGTCACGTCGACCTCCTCTTCTGAATTGCTTTCCGTGTCATCCCATGTGGCCTTCACAGCCATCTTCTTTGGTATCCTCTTTGAAGTAGTGGCCTTGGTCTTGCGAGCGGGGAATCGGGTTATCAAGTGCCCTGGTTTCTTGCAATGGTAGCAAGGGCCGATTTCTTCCTTCTTTTCATCCTTTCCTTACATCTTCCTCTTCGGTTGCTCATTTTTCCCGTTTTGTAGAATATTCTCCCTACTTTTTTCTTCATCATCATCTTGATCTAGGTTGTCTTCATCATCCGAGAAGATGTGAGTGGCTTTGAAGGCAACACTTTTTCTCTTTTGAGGCTCATGCTTTTCTCCAGCTTTCCTCTCTATTTCATTGGTTTTCAAATTTTTCATGAACCCAGTGAAGTTCATTTCATCTTTGTCGTTAAGCTCCTTTAACATTGTTGTTTTGACTTCCTAAGACTTTGATAGAGCTCGGATGACTTTTCTCACCTTTTGATCGTTTGAAATGGGTTGACCTAGAGAAGAAAGTCCGTTAGATATTTGGTAAAGCATGTAAGAATATCATCAATTGACTCATTTCATGCATATAAAAGTTCTCATATTGAGAACTAAGCAAATCAATTATGGTCTTCACTTTGGGGTACCTTCATGAGTAATAATTAAATCATTCCATATTTCATAAGCCGATGAGTCATCATCATTTAGTGCTTGCATGATAGCATATGTAGCCTTGGCATTAGCTTCATATGCCTTGGTAGTGCTTTCGGACCAAGCCTCGTTACTATCGGGTTCTTTAAACTCTTTTGTGATGGCTATAACATCTCTTCCGAGAAATTTAAGGAAAACAATCATTCTTAACTTTCCTATAAGACCATCAAATTTTGGTGGGGCTTTAACACTATCACCATGTGAAGCCATGTGTGTAGTGACAAATATTATGATTAGTAAAGAAAGGTCACTCTTAGGTGGTGAAACAAAAAAAAAAATCAAAATACCAAGCTCTCATACCAATTGAAAATCACTTAAGGAGGTGAATAGGTAATGCTAATAAAAAATGCGGAATTAAAAATTTAACTTGCAAATACACACATTAACTATAAACAATATGCATAATGAAGAAGAGCAAGAATACTAAGTATATAAACAAAAGTAGAGTTGAGAGAGTTGAGTTGAGATAGATCAAACACAATCGCAAACACAAGAAAATTGTTTCGAGGTTCCGATCTCAACCCCGCCTCTACCGCAATAGAGAATTTCCACTAACGTTCCCTCAAGAGCAACTTGGAGCCACAACTCCAACAACAGATCCCACAAGATTTCTTAGTTCCGCAACACCTACAAAGAACCTACAAGTTCCACTAGGAGTCGCAACTCTTACAAATACAACCTCACTCGAGGCAAACTTACAAAGAATAAAGGGTTTGTGATCACACTCTTGATGACTAGAAAACACTCACTAACACAAGAACTTTGAGCAAAGAAGAGAAATTGATGGCTCAAGCTTTTGTGTGAAAAACTAAAGAGAATAGAGAAAGAATACTCAATTGCAAAACACAAGAAACTTGTTGAAAAACTTGTTACTCAAAAACTTGTTATGATTTTTTTCCGGCACATATATATAGTACTGGCTCAGAAAAGAGTTGTTAGACACAGAGCTTTTGAAAGGTATTTTTTGCCTTTCGAATACTGACAACAGCCAATGGTTATATTTATGACTGTTGGTATACAGCTTTCGAAATATTGATTTCAGCTTTAGAAAGATTCAGCTAGTTTACAATTCTCTGATCATACAACTTTCGAAAGATGTTGTGAAGCTTTCGAAAGCTTCAGCCAGTTTACGTGAGCTGAGCAAACTGCTTTCGAAAGCTTCGAAAGCTGACACAGAAAACCGTTTTGAAAAGTGAGGAATCTATGCTAAAATGATCATAACTTGAGCTATATACCTTAGATTGATATGAAAAAAAATTCATCGGAAAGTAGACTTCAAAGTCTTTCTATTGATATGTAGAATAGTAGGATTGGAAAGATATAACAAGTATAACCTGAATTTATAAAGTAAGAGACAATGAAAGCTCCGAAAACTGTTCTGAAAAGTGAACAATCTGTACTAAAATGATCATAACTTGAGCTATAGGCCTTAGATTGATATGAAATAAAATTCATTGGAAAGTACACTTGAATATCTTTCTATTGATATGTAGAATAGACTGAATAGTAGGGTTGGAAAGATATAACGAGTATAATCTGAATTTATAAATAAGAGACGAGGAAAGCTCAAAAATTCAGATTGTTAAATTGCCTTTGAAAAAATATGAGAAAATTTGTATAAATTCTAATAAATATATAATCAAAGTATTTAGCTCCAAACTGATATTTTGAACATAATTTTAAATAGTTCTTGATTAAAACCAAGTATATGATTATATATTTTCTAAAGGGATTTTAAATAAAAAAACAAATGTGAATACTTTGTGCGTGTTGTATGCATTTGAGCTCTCAATTTTCTAATCTATACTTTAACAAATTCTAGAGATTCACAGTTTCTTCTAGTCTTCATTGTTAAAAAAAAACTTCAAGTCTTCATTTTGAAATCTTGACTTTGATACGTGTTGAGCTTTCAATTTGTTCTTCAAAATGCTTTGGACTTTGAGCTTCATCACACATTGCTTCAACATCAAATCAATTGCTTGTTGAAGCTTGCTTTTACTCTTTAATTTGAAAAACCTGTATTCTATACAAACTAATTAAGATAATCAATACTTAACCACATGAGTTCAGAATCGTCAAAACTAGAGTGACTGTACCCTTGGGCCAACATTGATCACCGTGTGGTGGTAATATACACTTTGATAGGTTGGAACAAATGAGCTTTACCCATGTGTGTGTTCAAATTTATGGTAATAGCTCTTTAAATCAATTCTGACTTCACATACTTAAGAAAATAACCACTTCTAATTTATTTTTTTCTAACAAGAAATTGTTTGTGATAGGTCACTGTAACTTCCGTTCGATTAGTCAGTTCCACATCTCGGGAGCTGTTGGATCAGTGGACTGCTCCTTCAGGCTTTTCTGTCAATGTTGCAACAGCAAATGCCAGTCAGGTTCCTTTCTGACTTCTTCCATTACTTCTTCCCATTAGTTTACTTTCTGTAGATGCTCTATGCACTTGTATCTTAATTTTTTTTTTTCAAGGAACTTGATTCAAAGTGGAAAGGCTCATGGTTTACTGGGTTGATAAGAAGCTGGAAGCACAAACAATCAGTTATTGCTTTTGTGTAGAAGTTATAGGATGATCTGAGGCTTAATGGATCAAATTGCAAATGACATTCTCAATATTTTGTGTAGGAGGTCTGAGCAGTTAAGAAAACTGATAAATTATGAATTCAAACTTAAAATGATAAGAGTCTGTATTTGGTTGCATGGTAGATTACTGAAAACAGGATCCACAAAACCTGAAAACTGGTATGGTGAAAACGTGCGAGGCAGTGTGCTTATTTGTTTTAAACTTATTTTCCTGGTTATACGATATTGTATTTCTAAATAGATTTTGTAGAAAGCAAGTTGAGTAGCATTTACTTATCCATTTTCCATTTTCGGTTAACCTGCTTTCAAATAACTGGTAAACCCGACAACTTCAAGTTGAAGGTTTCATTAGCAGATTTAAAACTTGTTTATGTGAATTGAGTGGGGTAGGGGGAGGGGGAGAGAGGCGAGGAGGGAAGGGTGATTTACTATCCATAAGCTATCTGGAAACAAAATTCTGGAGGTTTTTGACATGTTTTACCCAAGCATCAAAGTGGCCAAAAACAATTAAGAACCTTTGCATTCTTTTCAAGATGTTTTGGCCACATAATGCGTACGTCGAAGACTTTTTAAATTTTATTGTGGACTTCATATCAGTTGTATCTTCACAGTGAGTAGTCCTTCCAGCACATGAATTTCTTCTGAACATTTTTGCTGCATCCTTTTGGTATCTGATGGGGTAAAGAACATAATGCCAAATGTCCTTAAATGGGAGGGGTTTCTTTATGTGCAGACAAATTTGTTTCAACTTTCATAACAGGTGTGCCATCATTTGTGATGATGATTAGCATAGTGTAGGAAACAAGAGATGTCACACAAGAACTTCGTAGATATGTTCTCTAAGTGCGTGCATGCATACATGCTGCAGCTTAAAGATGCTACCTTTATCGTGGAGGTTTTTAACTAGATAGTCCTTACCAAGCAGCTTTGGAGTTGATCATTGTTAATTGCAGGAGGTACCTTTTGTTGTGGACAATAGTTGTGAACCCTACTTTGAATGAAAAGTTCACCATGACTTAGAGCATTTAGATTGGACTAATGTTGGCCCAAACATAGTGAGCAGGCACCCATATCCTCAAGGTTTGAAATCTTGATATCAACATCCGTATTGGCTGACGATATATTATATCAGTATCTGAAATATTGTCTGTTTCATATCAGAGGTATCAATTGCTCCTTAATTTTTTAAGGAAATAATTAAAATGTATTGAAAATTGTTAATATTAGTTAACTTTTAGAAATAATTGATGCATTGTGATTAAGTTACGATAAAACAAGTTTACATCACATATGCAATAGTTGGTACTACATTAATTTTCAATATGTGAATATCTTGATCATGAACTTAACAAGTGACCTAAACTAGTCCTATTGGATTTTGAATTATATTAATTAACTATATACTCATGACAATAATCATAAAATATTGTTTATTGAGGTGTATTCAGGTAAGATTAGAATTTCCTTATTTGTTACAATATTGAATGAGTAAGTGACAAGATAACGTTAATGTTAGATTGGTGTATTTGCAGAAAGAAAACAAATATTGTTATTAAGAAACATTAGGTTATTCAAATAATATTCTTAGCTAAATTGTTAAGGAAAAAAATCTTAATCAACTTATTAATGATTATATGAACCAATTTATTGAAATATCAACCAAAAAAATAAATTTGTCACAAAGTTTGATGGTGTGGGGCCCTGTTTTAAATATCGGCTGAGTTGACCGAGATATCGTCTGATATCTCCTTTTTTGCCTGCTGCCGATATGATATGGGAAAATCGTTCGCCATATCGTTTACATAAAAAAAAGGCCGATATTTGAAATATCAGCTGATAAATCACCCGATATTGGCCGATAAATTGCCCGATATATCGCCCGATATGAAATAACTTATTTATTGCATGTCTGTGTGCAAATGTACATTGTTTTTTACTGTCTTTGCTAGCATATTGCATCATTTTTATTAGGTAGATGATATCTATGACTCTAAACCAACTTTTAGTTCATTATATATAGTGTCTGATATGAACGCCCGATATGCGCGCGTATCCCCGATATCTCCCCCGATATCCGATATCCGATATGAAAAACCCCCATCCGATACGATCCCGATATCCGATATTTAGAACCTTGGTATAGGGTCTAAATACTTTTAACACACTTTGAAGAAAGAAAACACTAATGACTTGATAATCCCATAAGAAATCCAACCCACTATATCACATGTGATTTTAGAGTAGCATGTCACTTTTACAATGGGAAGTTATTATCACAGTTAGCTCTCGTGTGATCTTCAAAGGAAAGATTAATTGCATGAGTTTGAGGCTTTATTAATGGTGCAACTTCTCAAGGCATCATAATTAGGCAAGAAAAGGGAAAATGGAAAGAAAGGGAAAAGGTGAGATGCTCATAATCAGGTAGGGAGGGGGGTTGTGGAAAGAAAGGGAAAACGGGAAGAAATGAAAATCAGAAGGGAGAGGAAAAAAAAGGAAAGAAAGGCCTGATCAGTCCCAGAGGAGAAACAAAAACAAACGAAAGAGAAAGAAGATGCACTTTATCAAGCCTTATTAGCCGCGACTTGATTGCATCAACCTCAAGGGGGCAATAAGAAAAGAAAGCCTTGATCGCATTTGGTTGCAACACTGCCATCCACAACTTGCTGGTACTCTCTTTCTGTCTTGCATCAGGAGTGACAAATGTTTTTTCTTTTTTTCTTTTTGCATTGTGTTTGTATCGGTGTGTTTCGGACTGTATTGGGTTGTCTCAGACGATACGACAACGAACCAAGCAATACTAAAAATTTGTTGGTGATATTCACTTTGTTTCACGTGAACCCGATTGTTTAGGTTGATATCGTATTGGGCACGCTAAATCTCAGGATGATATGTCCGATAGGTAATAGAATCAAGCGAAATTTCAACTCTTGCATTTACTACACTGATATAGAAGTAAAGGTTATTTTTGTAATATTAGTACAAGGGGTCTTTTATGTAATTATGTAATTTTCTATTCCTATGTTATGTACTGATTCTATGCTATATAAATAATGGAGACACTCCTAAAATTGAGGTGTATTGTTTTTTCTCTACCTCTACATGGTATTAAACTCTAATACACTCTTGCCGTGAAAAAGAATATTTTCTTCTCGTTTCTTCTCTCCCTAACAACTCGAGCCAAAACCCCTCTTTTTTTTTGGCAAAACCTAACCCGCTAACTAACCTTCCATCCAGCTCCAACTGCGAGAATCCTGCAAACCCTACCCGCCTTATCTGCTTGCCTTGCAACCAGAGTTACGTGCCCGCCTCCGCTACAACGAATACTCACCCCCCCTCTTGCACCTCCACTGCTCTTCCCATGCAGGCACACCTCTTTGCCTTTGTCCTGACCCCTACACCTCAACTCTTGTCGACACCTAGGTCTTTACCTCTTTCACCTTGCAGCTCTAAGGCCTTACTGCACCCGGCCCAATCGAACCCATCCCGACCCTGGCCTAACTTGCATTCACCCAAACTTGCATCCTCACAACCCTCATCTGAGAGATTTTTGTTGTACTCTCATTCTTGTTTTTCCTTTGGTTACCTCTATGATTGAGATTGAGGACCTTAAAGACCTTGTTGGCATTCAATTTACTACTGCAAAATTGTGTGAGAAAAGCCATTTGTTATGGGAGAAATTTGTGTCTTCCTTGGTGCAAAAGGAAATATGCAAATGGTTACTTATAGCAAACCATTATCTTTTGAGAAAGATTTTGAAGAATGGGAAAGAAATAACTACTTAATGTGATGACTTAGTCGTGGAACAATGTGGAATCTAGAGTGCAGACTCTACTCTTTTGTGAACATTACAAAGGAGGAGATATGTAATTGTTCGTGATAATTACCTCATGAAGGATGCATATGCAAACGGCTTATTTCTGGATACTATAAAGATCTAGTTAGCTGTTCGTGATCATTACTCCATGAAGAATGCGTCTCAGGTATTCGAGTTCTATAAAGACACATTCCGTCCTCTCCGGTAAGAGTTTAGAAGACTATTATGGCGAGTTCAAAGGTATGCTTAATGAGGTTAATCAACATCTAGTTAATAATGACATTGAAGTTCTTAAAAAGCGGTTTGAAAACTGTATGGGTGTAAGTTTCTTGTGGGTCTTAACTCGTCTCAAGCCATTGTGGACAACTTCTAGCAGTAAAGGGGGTTCCTTCTCTTCAAAATATTCTCTCATGACTATTCGTTCTTACTAGAAACACTGAATCCTTATCTATTGAGTGTTCTATCTTGATCTCTTCAGCTGGAAAAGGTCTACTTCTAGAAGTCATGGTATATCTTCTTGTGGTCCGTGTTGGTAGTAAAGGTTGTGGTTTCTCCGATGCCAGTGATTCTTGCAAGTGCACCCATTGTAGAACTGGTGTTGAGAGTTGTTTGGCAAACCTACATGGGCAATTCAAGCTGCATATATCAGCGCATGTGTATGTGTCCGATGATGCTAGATCCTCTTCCTTTGTTTCATACTTGTCTACTGTGCAGGAATCTATTGTATGCCTACACTTGTTGATGGTTATGTGATTGTCTAAACCTGAGCTAGACTTTTTAATTCAGAAGATGCATTTATTTTATACTTCAGACATAATCACTTACTTCAGACATAATCACTTTGGCTCATCATGTATTTCTTGTTTACTAAGTTTGTCCCAATCTTTTTAGATTATTGATCCATTTAATTGGTAAAGTTACATTGTTTCCTTATTTCAAACTTCTTCTTCTGCATATATTTTTTTTGTTGATGGTGGTTCTTCATTAGTGGTAGTGGCAACGTCAATGTCGCTTCTATCACATTGTTTGATGTTAATTATGTTGCTCGAATTCTTTTTTAATCTTTTATCCGCGCATCGAATGAAAAAAAATCATAATTGTTTTAAACCACTATATTTAATGTATTTTGAGAAATCAAGACATTTAGACGAAGGTGATTGTACGGTTATGAGGGCTATGATCTATATTATAGTAGTACAATGATCAATCTAAAGTTGGTATTTCAGCTCTTTTAGTTGAGGGGTTGCGAGAATATTGCTTAATTTGTGTAGGCCATGCTCCTTTGAAGTCCATGTAGTCAGTTCCTTCAACTAAGTCGATGCTTCAATTGCAATCTAAGTCTTGTTAAGTAGGCAAGCATGGTTCAAAGTTGCGGTCTCGGCGGGCACTGAGACGGATTAGTTGCGTCGTCTCGTATTGGTTTCGGGCGATACGCGCAAAACGCTACATAAAAAGCCCAAAATTTTTAAAAAATCCCGACAAATCTTAAAAAAATATGTAGATATCGATATTCATATATCACATGTCCAAACATATCACCTAGCATACTAAACATAAAGCGAAAGCATAAATGCGCGCATCTTCGGTAGAAATATATAAAAATACATACATAATATAGTAAATTGTACAAAATACATTCATAAATACCTATTAATGTAGTCATTTTCACTTTGAATTGCGTGAGGTACAAAATCATCATTATCATCATCCCCGCGATAAGTATAGAAACTAGGTATATAGTTTACATAAGGATAACAATAAGTTTGTTTGTGAGATCTGGTAGGCTAAGACGATTGGCTAGAGGATTCAACACCAGAGTAATATAGCGGTGGAGGTTGTGCAATATCTGCTCCATGGTGATAATACTCAAAATCTTGATATTCAGTGCTGCTAGTAGAATATTCACCAGTATTAGAATAATCAGTGATAGAATATTCACCATGATCATTATATCTCTTTTGAGGACTCGAGCACGATCATCATATCCCACACCATAATGTTAGTCTGATGTTAAACCCAATCCTTGCAAATGACCTTCAAGACTATGATAACTCTGTAAGTAGTTATCATGTCCACTCGAATAATTATCACCAGAACTTAAATCAACCAACCGATCCAAATGCCTACGTTGTTGTGAAATCTCTGGTCGATCTCCATGATTTGTATCTTGTGTGGTAAATAATCTGAATCCTATGTTATAGCACCACCTCGTTGGCTTCCACAACACCATAAATCTCTTTATCATTACTGCCATCACCGCCGTAACCGCCATCATTATCATCACCACCGCCGTCATCATCACCGACATCACTACCATCACTGTCGTCGTCATCACCGCCACTTTCGTCACTGCGACGAATACCTTCATCCAACCAACCTAAGTCATCTGGTGGTGACATCGGTTGTTCTCCCTCCTGAATCTACTAATCTAATATATCATCATCATTGAAAATATTATTCAGATCAATTGGGTTGTAATAATCAGAGACAGACAGGGAGAGAGACAAAGAGGGGAGATAGACTGGGAGAGGGAGAGAGACAGAGAGGTGGGAGAGGGAGGGGACAAAGACAAAGAGACGAGGGAGAGGGAGAGGGAGAGGGAGAGAGAGAGAGAGAGGGAGGAAGAGAGACAGTTACCTGGGGATTGAGGATGGGCGGGTCTGGCCTCTGGGCTCGTCGTCGACGGGTCTGGCCTCGTCGTCGACGGGTCTGGGGCTCGTCTGCAGCAGGTCATCGGTGGATCGGGTCCAGATATGGATCTGAGGTAAGTTTTTCTTTCTTTTCCTTTTTCCCCCTTTATTAGTGAACTCATGGGTGAACAGATGCCATCAGCGTGACTCGGGGATGACTCAGAGTCAACTCGGTCGAATCGGCCGAGTTAGCCCTAGTTGACTCAACTCGGCCCATTCGGCCGATTTGACTCCGAGCCAGCCCCGAGTCGGTTGAAAATGAGATGGATTTTCGATTCAGGTCTCGGACTCATCTCATCACCTGCCGAGTCGGATACGACTCGGCCGAGACTTAGAACCGTGTAGGCAAGACATAGGGATTCTTTTTTCCCTAGGAAATTAATTAATAGATGCATGGCTCCATCTGAAGTTGTTCATATTTATATTTAGGGTCCTTAATAGTGTTTTTTTTATGGCTCTCATGTGATGATCACTCTTGCATGACTTAGTTGATTTTAAGGAAGATTGTTAAATTATCTCAAGTTTTCATTTCATTTTTTATCATAAAGTAAAGGGGTTAGAAATCAATTTAATTCTGTTTTACATACCGATAAGGATTTGGAATTTGTTCATCGTGCTTGTCAAAATTATTGTGTTTATCACATGGTTCAAAGTCTCGGTCTCGGCCGCCGACTCGGCCGGCACCGAGACGGATCGGTCTTGGCGACTCGGATCGGACTCGGACGATACGCGCAAAACGCTACATAGAACGCCAAAAAAATTATGAAAAATTCATGACAAATCATAAAAAATGTAGATATCAAAATTCATGTATCAAAATTAAACTGAGGGAGAGAGAGAGGAACAGAGAGAGGGGGGAGAGACGGAGACAGAGGAGAGAGAGGGAGACACAGAGGAGGAGAGAGAGGACAGAGAGAGAGAGGGACAGAGAGAGACACAGAGAGAGGAGAGGGGGAGAGAGACTGAGAGGGAGAGGGAGAGAGAGAGTCCGACAGAGAGAGAGAGACGGAGACAGAGAGGGAGAGAGAAGGACAGAGAGAGAGACACATAGAAAGGGAGAGGGAGAGACTGAGAGGGAGAGGGAGAGAGGGAGAGAGAGTCCGACAGAGAAAGAGATACAGAGGGAGAGAGAGGGACAGAGAGAGGGAGAGAGAGGGACGGAGAGAGGGAGAGAGGGAAACACAGTGGAGGAGAGAGAGAGAGAGACGGAGAGAGAGGGAAAGAGAGAGAGAGAGGGGGAGGGGGAGAGAGACTGAGAGGGAGAGGGAGAGAGAGTCCGACACAGAGAGAGACAGAGAGAGAGAGTCCGACACAGAGAGAGACAGAGAGAGAGAGTCCGACAGAGAGAGAAATACAGAGGGAGAGAGAGAGACGGAGACATAGAGAGACGGAGAGAGAGAGAGACTGAGAGGGAGAGAGTCCGACGGGGAGAGAGAGAGACAGAGAGAGACAGAGAGAGAGTCGCTGCGGGAGAGAGAGACGGAGAAAGAGAGGGAGAGAGAGGCACAGAGAGAGGGAGAGGGGGAGAGAGAGGGAGAATTACCTGCAGACGGCGACGGCGACGGCGACGACGACGTGGGGGGATGGCGAGGGCGACGCTGGGGGACGGCGAGCCCGAGAGAGAGAGAGATCAGATCAGATCTCTCTCTCTCCCTGCGCTTTTAATCGGGGGTCACGGGCGCCGAGTCGACCCGGATCCGGGTCGACTCGGCGACCTTCGGTCGACTCGGGCCTCCGAGACATAGCGGAGGTGGCCGAGTCGTATCTGACTCGGCCGATACTTCGAACAGTGGTTTATCATGGTATAATTCATCTCATACACCCAGTGTTTTAAATGTCGGCCGACATTTTCGAAATGTCGGCCGACATTTCGTTTTCAAGCCCTCACCGCTACGACATCCCCACCCGCATTTGAAATGGCGTTTTGAAAAATGTCGGCCGACATTTCGGGAAAAATCCGATATGTCAGCCGACATTTTCCCGAAATGTCGGCCGACATTTCGGGAAAAACCCATTATGTTGATTGATCTTGAAAGTTGGAGCAATTGAGAAATTTTAACAATGGATTAGTGAATATATACAAAATATTTAAGTTAAGAATAACTATCCTAAACATATTTATGTAATTTTGCATAAGTTGTGTATGTATTACTTTGATAAGAATTTTAAAATTACATTGTTTAAGACATCTAGGATATATTTATTATCCGTCATGACGTCTAAAATTTACTAGATGGCCCCGAAATATTTCCGAAATCCGAAATCCGACATCCGATTACGACATCCGACATTTCCCTGATATCCGACATTTAAAACACTGCATACACCTTAACATAGTGGAGTTGCAAAGAGAGAGAATCATTATTTGCTTGATATATTGCTAGAACATTAATGATTCATATGCATGTTTCGAACTATTTTGGGTTGATGCTGTGTTGACTGTTTGTCACTTAGTTATTAGAGTTTCATCTTTTGTTTTGAGTGGTAAAACTCTATTTTTTGTTTATCACCATTATTTGCTTTCCCTTTAATGATTTTTGGGTGTTTATGTTTTGTTATATTCTAAATAAAGGGTGTGATAAGCTTGATCCACAGTTTGTTAAGTGTTCTTTTAGGATATTCTCAAACACACAAGGGTTATCACTGTTGGAATCCTTCTAGTACAAAGCATTTGGTTTGTGGTGATTCACTCTTGGAACACATCTTAGTTTCCTGCTTCTACTAATAAACTCCTCCTTGCACTTTTGTTCCTTCGCTTTTTGTCCTGCTTGCGCTTGAAGACTTGCCTCTACTTAAGATGTACAAGTGGTGAAAGAAGACTACTAACTACTCTTCTAGCTTGCCAACTCTTAATCCATTTTTCTCTTGAAGAATTTGAGCTTCTTATAGCTCTTTAGAAAGGGACTCGTTCTTGCGATTAACACTCTATTGCTAAAATTCTATCTCCCCCCCCCCCCCCCCCCCCACACACACACCCCCCCCCCCCCACCCACCCTTATCTCCTGTATATTTTAGTTTTGCTATGACCTTGTCTTTTTGGTCTATTCCTAAGTCCTATCGTGATGTTATGATGGATTCTCGTTAGAAAAGTTCTGTCCATGAGGAGATGTCTACTTTGCTCAATAGTCAAACATGTGCGGACTATTGTTGTTGGGTGTATGTTATTAGATTTCTTCCAAATGAAAAAGTTGAGCACTTAAAGGCAAGGTTGGTGGCCAAAGGGTATACACAAACCCATTGTGTTGATTATTGTGAGAGTTTTTAGTTAAGGGTGCATTCTGATAGGATTCTTCTATGAGTTGCCGTTTGTTAATGGCCATTATACTAGCTGGATTTAAAAAATTCCATCATACATGGTGATCTCAAGGAGGTCTATATGTTTGAGCCTCGTCGCTATGAGCTCCCCAGGTAAGATCTGCAAACTTAAGGAGGCTATTTCTGGTCTGAGTAGTCTCTAAGAGTTATGGTTTGATTAGTTCAGTATTGTTGTTGCACGATATGGCTTGCAACACGGTTCTTTTCATCACTCTATCTCTGTGCATCATTCTTGTGATGACACTATTATTTTTGTTGTTTATGTTGATGATATTGTTATCACTATAGATGCTCATCAAGAAATTCTTTAGTTAAAGACTTATTTGAGTTCTTATTTTTCATGCAAAATATTTTTGTTTGTTGAGGTATTTTCATGGGATCGAAATGGCTTGATTCATGAAAGTTCATTCTCTGTGCAACACAAGTAACTTACTGATTTATTGAGGAAACATGTATGTAGGGCTCTGAACCTACTCTCTCATGGAGAACATTTGTTTTGATTAGCACTGGAGGAGCCTCCAGAGATGGATTAGAAGCTGGTTAGATTCGATAATATCTTTTCTGTGGGTGTGTTTAGTTAGTACATGCACAATCTTTATGAGTTCATTACTGCCTGTTATGTCTTGCGGTATTTTAAGGGTGTTCTTAGTAAAGAGTTATAATTTCGACCATCTTTTCATTTGGATATTGTGGGTCATTTGATGTTGATTGAGCTGAAAATCCTATCCTCTTAATAAGTGCTCTATTAGTGGTTATTGCCCCTTTGTTGGAGGTAATTTTGTGATGTGGCATGGTAAGAAATATAGTTTTGTTTCTCAGTTAATTTCTGAAGCACAGAGTGCCCCATACTGCTTGTGAGATAATGTGGATTCGGTCTTTTTTTCATGAGTTCGGTGTTTTCTCTTACAAGTGAGGGTGATATATTGTGACAATCAATTGGTCATGTAAATTATTAATAATCATGTTTCTCACAAGATGATGAAGCATATTGAAGTCGAGTATCACTTTATAAGAGAAGTAATCATGCAACATCGGGTAGTCGCTTATTTTATTTCATTTACTTGTAGGTTTGGTGTATTTTCACTAAAGCTTTGTCTAGTAAGAGTTTTTCTCATCTTTGAAGCAAGCTGGGCATGATTAACGTCTATGCTCCATCTTGAGGGGAATATTAGAGTAGTAAAAAATTTTTTTAATATTAGTACAAGTAAGGGTCTATTATGTATTTTTTTTCTATTCTTATTATGTATTGTTTCTATGCTATATAAATAAGAGATACATCCTTAGTTTGGTGTTTACTGTTTTCTCTCTACCACTACAAATACTAACGATTATTATGCATAAATAGCTTCTTTAGCTCTTCATTTTAAGTCTTTTGGATTTTATATGCACATTGCCTATACTATTATGTTATCTTGCCTTGCCTATTCTACCTTCAGCTTCGCTAAAGTTAAAAAATATAACAACGTTTTACTCAATACTCTGCAGATTGATATTTCGTCGTCATAAAATATTTTTGGATAAGTTTGAGCATTAGGTGAAAAATGAAACAATGTGGTGGAACTAGCCTTATTACCACTTGTAGAACAGAGTAAGATGCAAATGGTTTTCACAGTGAATGACAACTTCATTTGCATCATTCTTTGGGTGCTGTTGATATGCATCAAAATTCGTTTTTGTTTAATTTATCTAATTTCGAAATTTGGCTTGTTCAGCTTGGATAGTCATCCCACATTATGCTTTCTGTTTGTTGCATGTTGACAATTGTCATTCAATGAATTCAAATTTGAGAATTTTTCCCCCCTTCTCTTTTTACTATGAATTTCTTCATCTGCATTCATGCTCCCTCTCTAATGACATTTAGTGAGATGATGATTTGCTGACTGAAATCGGGTTATGTCAATTACAGGTTCTATTGGCTACTGGTGGTGGGCATGTTGTTTACCTTGAAATTGGGAATGGGAAGTTGACTGAAGTAAAACATATACAACTGGAGTTCGAGATATCATGTCTTGACATAAATCCCATTGGAGAAACTTCTAGTTACAGTTCCTTGGCGGCCGTTGGGATGTGGACTGATATAAGTGTCAGGATATATTCACTACCAGCCTTGGAATTGATCACAAAGGAAAATCTGGGTGGAGAAATTATACCACGCTCTGTTCTGTTATGTAAATTTGAAGGAGTATGTTTATATCCAATGAAGCTCATCTGTTATCCCTTCTAGATTAGACTTTTAATGAGAAAGAGTCGACTTGATCTCTTTCCTAAGTCTTGGCAATTGTTGTATTTCAGGTATCATATTTGTTATGTGCCCTTGGAGACGGGCGCCTGTTCAACTTTCTACTGAACACGAACACTGGTGAATTGTCTGACAGGAAGAAAGTATCTCTTGGGACACAACCAATTACACTTCGTACATTCTCTTCGAAGGATACCACCCACGTATTTGCTGCATCAGATAGGCCAACTGTGATATACAGTAACAACAAGAAGTTACTCTACAGTAATGTGAATCTCAAAGAAGTTAGTCACATGTGTCCTTTCAATTCTGCTGCTTTCCCAGACAGGTACTCTCTTGCTCCATATTTTGAAGCTTTTCTTGCCTAAGGGGCTGTTTGGAATTTAGGAAGTGGATGGAAGTGAGGAAGTGGGAAGTGTCATTTCCCACTTCCGTTGTCCATCCAAACACCAAAAAAGGAAAATGGAAAAACCCATTTTCCTTCTCCCTTTCCCTTTTACACAACCATTTCCTCACTTCTAAGGTGCTACAATTAATTTTGTGGTCATGTAAATCTCATTTGTAATAAGTTGCAGCTCAAAACAGTAAATTTTGTGGTCATGTAAATCTTACTTGCATTCTAACTACAGTCCAATTTTTTTCATAATTATTTTTTATTTTAATATTATTTTACTGTCAACTTTATGGTCAACATTTCCACTTCCACTTCCACATTACCAACCAAACGCCGGAAAAGACATTACACTTTTCCAATTACACTTCCCACCTACCATCCAAACACCGGAAAGAAACACAAATTCTCATTTTTCAAAAGGAAAAGAATCCTACTTCTCACTTCCTCACTACCACCCACTTCCGGGAATTCAAACAGCCCCTAAAATGAGGTCTATAGCCTCGAGCGGTCTATTTTCACTTACTCTTTATTTGATGAATCTATATACATTCCAAGACACTCCCCTTTTATGAAGCGGTATGTGTCTATTAATTGTTCCGTTCCATTAATTCAGTTACTATTTGATTGTTCGACATTGGTAGGACGTCCATTGACGTCCACTATCAATTATTATCAGTACCCATTATTCATTGTGAAGAGATTCTTTTCATTATAGTTTCGCGTTTTTGCTTCTGTCAATGACATTTTGAGGGCTACTCTTTTCTTCCTTCTTTAATGGTACTGATTGTCGACATAGGTAATGATAGAAGAGACGATTGATGGCTTATTGTTAACACTGAGAAATTCAAACTTAGGCAAGACTGGTACTTTCAATATGCCCTATATTGTCAAATAAGTTGCAAATAATGCTCTTGAGAAAATTGTAAAGGGAAGGTATACTCGAGAGCCAAAAGCTCAAATCTTCTGAAATGAATCTAGACTAAATTAGAGAGTAATACCCCTCTAGTTTTACCTCGTTTACACACAAACCCTTGTATTTTGTCTAGTTAAATAGCCAATTTTTTCCATCTCTAAGACTTGCTACGTCGTGTTGAATAAATCAGTTGAAGTTTCTCATGGTATCAAAATTAGACTTTTTCCCCGCCACTGAGATTTAAAGACCCTCCCATGTCTCCAGACACTCCTGCAACTGCTTCACCGATTTCTTTATGAAACCTTAATCCTAAATAATCACATCATCTCTACCTCAATTTCTGAAAACTTTGACTACATTACCCTATCTATAATACCAATCATGAAAACTCCTAAAAAATCACATCATCTCTACCCCAGTTTCGAAAAACTTTGACAACTTCACCCTATCTATAATACCAATTATGAAAACTCAATCTTCCTATTAGAAACTATATTCATATTCCTTTCTCATTTATTATGACCATCCTTTTTATTTCCTATCTTATGACTTCCCATTCTTATCAACACCCCCAATTCCCCCTCACCCTCCTCTTCTAACAACACACACACACAAAGGCCACCAGCACCACCAACCAATAATAATAATAGAAAACCATTTAAAGAAACCACCAACATGAACAAGATGCATAATGACTAGCAACAACCTGACATTTTTTGAGCTACTGAACCTTTGTCTTAACCTTCAGGAATCTTGTAAATTAAACATCAGAGTTCCTTCGCTTCCCTATACAGAGTAGAAATTAGTTTATGAAACAAACAGGCTTTCTCAAATTTCTTTTTCTCATGAACAAGGATTGTTGAAAACCTGAAAAACAGTAAACCTGATGTAGTGGTCAAAATTTAACCTTTATTAGGATCGTGACATGTGTCCTTGTCCAAAAGGACACGAGAAGGTGCTCGGGAGCCCTTCTGGAGCCATCTCCATCCCAACGACAGTTACACAATCACTCCCTCTCTGAAGACATCTCTCGCCTCAAAGTCCAGCCACCCGGAGCCGACTTGACTCCGGACTGAATGCCCCGCCATGAGGCAATCTTATCAGTTACCGCTGACAGATCGAGGCGAACTTCTTCAAATTGCAGAATCTGTTACGCGACTCTATCCACTGCCTCGTCCGAAGCCACCTTGTAGCTAAGTAGACCGGTTGAAGATAACAGTCAATAAACCTTCAGCACACCAACCATAACAACCTAGATATGATCTTGGCGATTGTGAGGATAAACTGAATAGTTGAGGATTCAAAGATCCTCCATTTCACCAGACTCATCTGCAACTGCTTCACCCATTTCTTTATGAAACCTTAATCCTAAATAATCACATCATCTCTATCTCAATTTCCAAATTTTTGACAACTTCACCCTATCTATAATGCCAATCATGAAAACTCCTAAATAATCACATCATCTCTACCTCAATCTCCAAAAACTTTGACAACTTCACCCTATCTATAATACTAATTATGAAAACTCAATCTTCCTATTAGAAACTATGTTCATGTTCCTTTTTCATTTATTATGACCATCCTTTTTATTTCCTATCTTATGACTTCCCATTCATATCAACACCCCCAATCCCCCTCACCCCCCTCTTCTAACAAACACACACACACACACACACACAGAGAGAGAAAGGCCACCAGCACCACCAACCAATAATAATAATAGAAAACCATTCAAAGAAACCACCAACATGAACATGATGCATAATGACTAGCAACAACCTGACATTTTTTGAGCTATTGAACCTTTGGTCTTAACCTTCAGGAATCTTGTAAATCAAATATCAAGAGTTCCTTCACTTCCTTATACAGAGTAGAAATTAGTTTATGAAACAAGGAGGCTCTCTCAAATTTCTTTTTCTCGTGAGCAAAGGATTGTTGAAAGCTGAAAAACAGTAAACCAGATGTTGTGGTCAAAATTTGACCTCTATTGGGATTGTGACATGTGTCTTTCTCCGAAAGGACACGAGAAGGTGCTCGAGAGCCTTTCTGGATCCATCTCCATCCCAGCGACAGTTAAACCATCACTCCCTCTCCGAAGACATCTCTCGTCCCAGAGTCCGAAGTCATGAAGCCATCCGGAGTCGAATTGACTCCGGACTGAATGCCCTGCCATGTGGCAATCTTATCCATTATCAAGGACAAATCGAGACGAACTTTTTCGAATCGCGAAATCTGTTACGTTACTATATCCACTGCCTCGTCTGAAGTCACCTTGTAGTGAAGCAGAGTGGTTGAAGATAGTAGTCAATAAACCTCCAACACATAAATCATAACAACCTGAATGCGATCTCGGTAATTGCGAGGATCAGCAGATTCAAACCGAATAATTGAGGATCTGCGTCTATCCACATCCACTCCACCACCTCTGTCAGGTGCAAATACACCTTCTCCAGGGAGGTCGCTTTCCTAATCCTCAGAGCACACACACCATCACGTTTGCAGTTTCCTTCTGCTAGTTCACCACCACCACACCGACAATCTCTTTCCTCCCATTTCTCTCTCCTTTTCCACCACTGATTCTCACGCCCGAGAGTTTTAGGCTGGTACCACACCGGTGCTCATAACCTGAAAGGTGTGTTCTTTCTCTGTGCGCTCTGGTAGGTTCGATCAAGGGTGTCCAGTTGCTTATGACAGAGTTTTATCTATCACAAATTGGTGCTTTCATTGAGAGTTTGAATCTACAATCGAGATCTTCCTCCCATCCAACCTAACCTTCGTCTAAAAGCCTCTTCCCTAACATCAATGACCCTGAAGAAACAAACGACTACCCACAACTGTGCCTTGTCAAAAGGCAGGACCAATACCGCCGCCGACGGCACGGATTCCCCCACACGCCGTCGATTGCGAGCATGCCGCAAAAGACAAGCTCATCTCAGAGGGCAGCCACCAACACCCGCTCGCCACCACTATACGAAGGCCAGATCTTCAGATGCTCGCTGACACGAAGGAGCAGATGAAGGAGCAACAAATCCGGCCAGATCACGATCTGGAGAGGGCAACACTCGTCCGCGAAAAAGCTACCCGCTAGCAGGAGGTGCTGAAACAACTTAACAATCAACTCTAGGCGCAGATTACCGCCCTCCAAAGAACATGGGGCAGACACAACCGGAGGATGTACCTGGAATTGGGGAGACTCGGGTCGATATGCCCATTACGAACCTGAGGCGTTCCAGATCGACTTCTCTTCTACGTGAAGACTGTTCCGACAACGAAGCTGATTCACCTCATTTTAGAACAAGAGTTCAGTATGGCCAGACTCGGAGGAGGATCGAGGAGTTCTCTGACATTCGAACCCTCGACGAGCTGGTCCAAAGACGAATTGAGGAAGCAAAGCTGCAACTCTGTGCTGGACCAAAACAGACCGCTGTCAAAGTCTCTGATTCCCCTCTCCGAAGCAATTTTGGAGTGTAAGTTCCTAAGAAAATTCACAACTCTGATCTTTGACTACTACTCCAGAACCAACGACCCCTGTCTAGCACATCAAACATTTCTGAGACAAGATGGTGGTATACTTTTGGAACGATCCACTCATGTGTCTAACCTTTCCATCCAGTCTGAAAGGTGTGGACTCGGATTGATTTTATTCACTGCCGCCGCATTTCCTCCATAATTATGAGGAGATAACTGAGGCGTTTCTCACCCAATACGCTTCCAACCGAGAGGCTAAGAAGAATAGCCACCACCTCCTCACTGTCAAAATGAGGCAGGGTGACAGCCTCAAGTCGTACATTGGCTACTTTCAGAATTAGCTCGCCAAGGTCCCCAATTGCGGTGAAGATGTCTCTGAACTCGCGTTCATGAACGGGCTGCAGATTTCTCATCTCCTATACAAGCGCCTGCTGAAGCATGACATCACTCAGATGAGTGAGGTCCTGTCCCAAGCCCAGCCTTACACCCAGTTAAAGGAGGCGATGAAGGCTCCACCAGCCATTCTCTTAAATGCGGCAACGACAAGAGAGAAGTCGAAGTCGCAGTACGAAGCTCCAACCAATGCCAGTAATCAGAATCGGGGGTAACCCGCCTACAAAAGACAAGCGTTCTGGGTCCTTACACCGAATCCACTCCCAGTCTTCAAGAGGAAAAAACACTTCACTCCGGTGAGGCTCCCCAACAATGAAGTCTTCAACGCCATCGAAGACCAGCCGTGGGTAAAGCGCCCGAAACAGATCCAATATGACGCTGCACTCCCCTGAGCGGATGATACTGTTCTTACTAAAACAGTAAGGGACACCAGACTGTCTATTGCAGAAGCCTTCGGAGATACCTGAAAGAACTTGTCCTCAAAGGCTTCCTCAATGAGTATGTTCTTACCTCTAGGGCAGCCTCCAGTGCAGGACAACCGAGCGCTTCGCCTCCTATCCAACCGCAATACATGATCACCCAGTACAAGCTATTGAGTCAGTGACCCGATCCCTCCAACGAAGACAGGAGAGTATCTCCGCCAATAACACCCCCTGTATTCATTTAAATTTCATGTATTTTATTTTATCATAAAATAAAATCACATTTTACACCTAACCGTTTCAGTAGACTCTGCTGCTGGATTCGCCCCCTCAGAGTCTTGCTAAGTTCACCATTCCGCTGATTAGTCTTACCTCCACTCGGAGACGATTGTGAACTCATCCTCGCTGATGGGTCTCACCCCCACTCGGAGTCCAATGCTTGCACGCTTCGCTGAAGGGTGTCACCATCACTCGGAGAAGGCAACGCGAGCATTCGCTTACGGGCTCCCTCTCGATTAGCCTACGGGCAGTTGAAACCCTCCGCTGTGGGGATTGTCCCTCACCCGAATTCCCTACTCTGCTGATGAGATTGTCCCCCACTCAGAGCCCCTACTCTTTGCACAATCCGCTGATGGGTCTCACCCCCACTCTGAGATGACTACGCAAACATCAGCCTACGGGTTCCCCTCGTCTGACCCATGTGCAGACGAGCCACTGGAAATTTCTCTGTCAGTGTCACTCCGTTGATGGGTCTCACCCCTACTCGGGGACGACAACACGAGGACATGCTTACCGGCTCCCTCTCGATTAACCTACGGGCAGTCGAAACCCTCCGTTATGGGATTGTCCCCCACTCAGAGTCTCTACTCTGCTATGGGATTGTCCCCTCACTCAAAGGCCCTAATGTTTGCGAGTTTCGCCTGATGGGATTACTCCCACTCAGAGACAATGATAAACATCAGACTACGGGCTCCCCTCGTCTGACCCACAGGCAGACGAACCACTGGCAATTTCCCTATGCCAGTGCCACTCTGCTGATAGGTCTCATCCCTACTCAGAGTTTAAGTTCGCTGCTCCACTGATGGGTCTCACCCCTTACTCAGAGACGACTGCGAGCCACTGGTAGTTTTCCTCTGCCAGTGTCACTTCGCTGATGGGTCTCACCCCTCATTCGGAGTCCTAGTTCGTCACTCCGCTTATGGGTCTCACTCTCACTCAGATACGACTGCGAGCCAGTATCACTCTGCTGATGGGTTTCACCCCACTTGGAGTCCAAGTTCACCGTTCCGCTGATTGATCTCACCCCCACTCAGAGACGATTGCAAACCACTAGCAGTCTCTGCCACTGTCACTCTGCTGATGAGTCTCACCCAGTCCAAGTTTGCTGCTTCGTTGATGGGTCTCACCCCCATTCGGAGACAACTGCAAATCCACTCTGCTGAAGGGATCACCCGCACTCAGAGACAACAACACAAACTCACCAAGACACTCGCATCTAACCAAACATATCTGAGATAGAGATCAGTGCTTCGGAGAGGTATGATCCTAAAACCTATGGTAAAAACAAACCTAGCAAGATCCAAACATAATAATTTTCATTACAAAAATATTCCATTATATGTATTGTGTTATATCTAACAATTGTAATAAAAAAAATTCTTTACATCTTTGTGTTTACATCTTTGAAAAGAAATAAAGAAATCCAAATCTGGATGCTCTAATCCCTCCATCCCACCAGTCTTGCCTCACCTCCGAGCTTCGAGGATACATCTACGCGAGAACATCTAACGGAAAAAGTCATGCCCCTTCGAGGATCCCGGCATCGGTGTGAGAAGACCAAGAGGCTTCGCCCGACAAGGAAAGGATCGAAGAGGATATCTCAACCTGAAACATCTCCTTTCCGCTACCTGTACGACCCAAGGTAGCCAAACCGACACCACCATCTTTCTCACGTTTGCAAAATGTGATGGACCATCCGAAAGCCCTCCGAGAGCAAGCAACGTTGGCTGACCGGGCTGAAATCAGCAAGGCACACAGGAAGGTGATGGTGCCACATCCCCTCTGAGGTGTTTTGTGGGAGAGCTCCGAACTCCAAGAAGAGGAATGGTTCAGCCGATGAACTACTTTCTCGTGCACGCCATAAGAAAACAGTCTCCAAGTGTCAAGGTTCAAGCTTATCCCCCCAAGATCGAGCGAACTGGAACCCAGATCGCCGATCAAGTTGAAGCAAGAATCCCACCTGTCACCCTCAATAGCGACACCCTGTCACGATAACTTATGCGCCGTAACAGGTACTTCACGGTTACTAATGAGACACACCAATCAGACTCCTGAAGAGCATGAGCCTGATCATCATTCTCCTCCCCTCTCCTTTTCTTTCCTCCATCTGACGAAGAGGAAGGAAAGCATGGTGGACCGTCCAAGGAAGAAGCATCAACGAAGTTAGGGTTCTTGGTGGATGTTAAAGAAGTTTATAGAAGTTGAAGATGACCTTTTTCCCCCAGTTCTCCCCCCAATTTATAGGCAAATATATGAGTTCATCATCATCATCATCAATGTGAGCCTTGGAAACGTGCGAGTTCCTGAAAAGTCGGCTTACGACTCAAGAAGATAGACCAACCAGAGAGTCGAGAAACTAACCGTCGCCATTAATCCTTTATGACGCTAGGAGCTAGACCAACACTCATAATGACACCATGATTCGATTTGACTCCTGACGTGACTAAACGATAACTAGTAGTCAGAGGCATGAACTCCTTGTCAATCCTGAAGATCTGCAATAAATGCACATAAATATTCCTGTACGAGACACTGAAGATGAAGATAAAAATTTTCCCAATCAACTCCGCTTCCCCACTTCCCATCTGCACGCTTCGACAAGTGCAAGAGTAGGGGGCATCTGTAGTGATCAAAATTTGATTTTATTAGGATTGGACATGTGTCCTTCGAAAGGACATGAGAAGACGCTCGGGTGCCCTTTTGGATCCATTTCTATCCGAGCGACAGTTACACCATCACTCCCTTTCTGAAGACATCTCTCACCCTAGAGTTCAAAGTCATGCAACCACCCAGAGCCGACTCGATTATGGACCGAATGCTCTGCCACATGGCAATCTTATCCGTCACTACGGACAGATCGATGCGAACTTCTTTGAATCGCGGAATCTGTTACGCGACTCTATCTACTGGTTCGCCCGAAGCCACCTTACAACTAAGCAGAGCAGTTGAAGATAGCCATCAATAAACTTCCAGCACATCAATCTTAACAATCTGGATACGATCTCGGCGGTTGCGAGAATCATCAGATTCAAACCGATCAGTTGAATATCTGCGTTTATCCACATCCACTCCACCTCCTCAATCAGGTACAAATACAACTCTTTCTTTAGGGAGAAAGAGATCGTTTCCCTAATCCTTAGAGCGCACACCACCACGCTGGCAGTTTTCCTCTGCTAGTCCACCACCACTACACCGAAAATCTCCCTCTGCCCGGTCCTCCCTCCTTTTTCACCCACTGATTCTCACGCTCGTGGGTTTAGGTCGGCACCACACCGGTGTCTTAACCTGAAAGGCGTCTTCTTTCTCTGTGTGCTCTGACTGGTTTATTGGGGGCATCCAATTGCTTGTGGCGGAGTTTTATCCACCACACCAGGAATTTGAGTTTATCCTTTGTCATTCTTATATTTGAACTTTCCGTAAAAGTTTGTAGATGTTGCAAGAATAGTATACTTCAACATATCGGGTAAATATTCCTTTTGACAATACAATGGATATGATTGACATTTCCTATTTACGACCGACCACTGCAAAGCAAGTATGCTCTCACACAGATTTTGAAATTTGAAATTCAGATTGTCAAGGGTTGGTCTGAAAACCTTCACTTTTAGTTTTATGTAATGCAACAGGTTAAGCTTGCATTTACATCTTATGATTGTTCGAAAAAAACGCCATTTTGGCAACTGGCTTTAGCTGGCTGTCAAAAGAACTCTGTATTTACATATTACCCCTATGAAAATTTAATTTGTTTCAAAAGACCTCTATTTCATCAACTAGTAATATGTCAATGGGTGTTTTTTTAAAATACGTTACACTTAAAAACAGCTTATTGACAGAGTGAGGTGTTTCTGAAAAATTTAAAGGTTCATATGTAAATATAAAGGTTTTTTAGGGGTTGCATGTAAGAAGTTAAATGTAGATGATACGAAAAAAAACCCCCAAAAAATTTCAAATACAAACGCCTTTGTTCTCTTTACCATCTACCCAGAACCCTACCCTTTGATCTCGCTTTCTGACCAATTAGCTTTATGATCCTAGCTTAATCCGCACACTAACTCATCAAGTTCTCAGTCCTAGATTGGATCTAGGAAGTAGGGTTAGGGTTAGGTTTTTTTTTTTGGGGGGGGGGGGGGGGGGGGGGGGGGTTTAAAGCGGTGATCTGAGAGTGGTTAATGCCGAATTTGAGAGGAAATGTGAAGGGATTAGGTTATCATGGGAGTGGGCATCAAGAAATTGCAAAAACGTGATGAGGTGGAAGGAGAGATTTGTTAGGTCCCTGGCCGTGATGGCAGTGATGAAGGTGCCAATGAAGGCGGTGAATTGGCGGGCAGTGTATTTGATTTTCTTTTTTTTCAAAGCTTTTGTACACTTTGCATTTCCCTAGGACTGAATGGTAGAAGAGGAATGGGTTGGAGGAATATAATGTCACTTTTTCTAAATTTATCATTTTTTTCTAAGAACTACAATGATTTTTTTCATAGAAGATTTAATTGTGAAGGTAGTTTGATGTTGTGGGGGAGTGCTGTTTTTTTTAGATGTAGAAAAAGAAAATCAGTAGGAGGTTTTTATCTGTTAAGGTGGAGAAACTTTAGCATGTTTTTAAGTTGGCCATGAAATTTTTTACCATCGTTCTACACCTGTAACAGTTGAGATAATTTTGTTCAACTCTTGCATAAGCAGTTCTCAATTGAATATTGATAACTATTTCTCTCTTAATCTCTTTGGTTTTGCTTTTTGCGTCGAAGCTGTAACTATTTCTTTGCTTGTTAGAGCACCCACCTGCGCCTAATGGTTTCTCAAATGTTATATCTTTCCATTATGAGATAGGTTGTACTAGTTAATCCATTGTCGTCGTTAGTATTTAGTTCCTTGGTTATCCTTCTGCATTTTCATCTTCTTGTGATAATATTATTTTGTACTTCTAAGGTTCATATTTGGGCAAATTTGTCTATTATTTGAGCAGTTTTATTGCTTAATGTTTTTTTTTTGGTTTATTAATTTAGTTCTATCTGATTTTGACAGCCTTGCAATTGCCAAAGAGGGGGAACTTTCAATTGGAACTATTGATGATATTCAGAAGCTTCACATTCGCTCAATCCCTCTGGGAGAACATGCACGGCGCATCTGCCATCAGGAGCAGTCTCGGACTTTTGCCATCTGCAGTTATAAAAATTGCCATACGAGTGCAGAGGAAACTGAAACACATTTTGTCAGGTTATTAGATGATCAGACTTTTGAGTTCAAGTCAACCTATCCATTGGACACTTATGAGAATGGTTGCTCCATCATTAGCTGTTCCTTCTCAGATGACAACAATGTCTACTACTGCATGGGAACTGCTTATGTTTTGCCTGAAGAAAATGAACCTACCAAGGTAAGCCTTGCCATTCTCTTTGATTGGTCATAGCCATTTCCACTTTTGATTATCTTTAGGATTTTGGGACTATATGTAATATCTCAATGTTTTTTCATACTTTTTGCAATTTGCTAGTTAAAATCTCATGCTGATATGTTTGTAGTTTGAGGGATTGTGTTATGGAATATTATATGTTGCATACCCATTTGCAACATTTAAACGACCATTTTCCTTCTAAGCAGTTACGGTCCCTCAATTATGTTAAAGTTGGGGGGAGAGGATTCTCATTGTAGGCGGAATCGTCTACGTTCTCTGTTTCCAGATCTCCCGAGATTTGAGTGTATTAGAAACCAAAGTTTCTCAAGTACTCTGTGATTGTGTACTGTGACCTTTTCACAGGTCTGTCCAAAATTTCAGTTTGTTGTGGGTTTATATCCCTGGCAATGTTCGGTACATTTGTAATTGACTGTAGTTTCCTCTTAAAATCCCCACTGTGCCATCACATGCGTAGGAGATGGTTGTGTTTAGTTGCTGACAGCCACCATAAAACTTGGTCAATCTCCTGCTGATCCAAAAGATTTTGGATAACTTGTTGCTACTGCTGTAGTTTGTGCAGTAGGCATGGTTTCTAATTTGATCCTCAGCCTCCATGCTGCAAAATAAAGGAAAAAAAAAAAGGGTCTCTAGAACATTCTTGAGTTTCACATGGATGATCTTGTCCTTTAATATGCCTTCTGTTCTGAGTGTTATTTGGTCATTATCTACCTTGATGTTTGATACACTCTTTATTCACTATAACCATTCATGTGTTGCCAATTAATTAAACTGCAACAGAATGGAGTTCATGACTTGGCTTGGAGTTTCTTTCACATATATTTCACATTGCTTTTGCTAGTTAGGTCATAATATGGTTTGTTTTCCTGTAGGGGCGTATTCTTGTTTTTGCAGTTGAAGATGGGAAGCTACAATTAATTACTGAAAAGGAAACCAAAGGAGCTGTATACTCTCTCAATGCCTTCAATGGGAAATTGTTGGTTGCTATCAATCAGAAGATACAATTATACAAATGGACACTTCGAGAGGATGGATCACGTGAGCTGCAGTCTGAATGTGGGCATCATGGTCATATACTTGCATTGTATGTTCAAACTCGGGGGGATTTTATTGTAGTCGGCGATTTGATGAAATCAATATCCCTTTTGCTGTATAAGGTATGATAACACTCTATTCTGATCATTTTGCTATTCTGCATTGTAGCTAAGTCTGAAATTCTTTAAGATGGCACATTGAGCAAATTGTAGATTGTGGCTATTGTCACTCCATTTTAGTTACCCCCTCTTATATATGAATTATGATCTATCCCAATAACCAATCCCTTTGATGGATAGAATCATCATGGATTTTTCCTACAAAGTACAAACTCAAGTAGCTTATTGTGAGATTAAAATTTAAATAGATGAAGTGGGCATGCTAGGATTCCTTTTCTTTTTTCTCCTGCTTGTGATCACACACACACTCCCCAGTTGTTTTATTAAATTTAATTCATTAAAAGGCTCACGTTTCGACTTTGATCGTTGTGGATTAGTACCAAGATCGAGCCCTAGGCAAGCATATGTAATTTTAGCAATGAAAATGGCTTCTTCCTTAGTGCGATTATATGAGCAAATGCCTGAACCAAAATATGTCATTGCTATTGAAGCCTGTACTATTACAGGAGGGATGTTTAGTATGGATTCTTATAGTAATGGTTGGGGAGTCAATAAGTTAATTCCCGTGGATGTGTGTGTGTGTGTTATTGTCTGATTTTGTAGCTAAGTTTGCTTTTGCATGCTCATCTGGAAATGTCCCTTTTCAGCATGAGGAAGGTGCAATTGAGGAGCGGGCTCGTGACTATAATGCCAACTGGATGACCGCTGTTGAGATTCTTAACGATGATATTTACCTTGGTGCGGAGAACAACTTCAACCTCTTTACAGTCTGCAGAAACAGTGATGGGGCAACAGATGAGGAGCGGGTCGGCTTGAGGTGGTCGGTGAGTACCACTTAGGTGAGTTTGTCAACCGTTTTCGGCACGGCTCGCTTGTCATGCGGCTCCCAGACTCCGAGACAGGCCAAATCCCCACTGTCATATTCGGCACCGTCAATGGCGTGATTGGCATCATTGCCTCCCTCCCCCATGATCAGTACATCTTTCTTGAACGGCTCCAGGGTTGCCTTAACAAGGTCATCAAGGGG
This sequence comes from Agave tequilana, assembly GCA_038442645.1. NCBI lineage: Eukaryota > Viridiplantae > Streptophyta > Magnoliopsida > Asparagales > Asparagaceae > Agave > Agave tequilana. The sequence goes on along the minus strand of JAVJIF010004141.1, from coordinate 12,211 downwards.
TTGGAGGTCTCATTCACGAGCAGTGGCGGTCTTTCAACAATGAGAAGAAAACTTCTGAAGCTCGGAACTTCTTGGATGGTGACCTCATCGAATCATTCCTTGACCTTAGCCGTGCAAAAATGGAGGACATCTCGAAGTCCATGGATGTTCCTGTAGAGGAGCTCTGCAAGAGAGTTGAGGACCTCACAAGATTGCACTGATTATGTCACATTAAACTTTTAAGGTTCCAGGTTCTGTACCATTATGTCCTTGCGTGCCATGGACTAGTTATATCTTAAAGTTCTGTTGATGTTCAATGTTTTTTATTATTCTTTTTTTTAATCAGCTTGGTAGATATATGAGTTTATTGCTCAAATTGATTACTTATAAGTTGTGAGTATTCAGAGTCGATAGTAATTCGTTGTATTAGCAGTCTTCATTGGGCCGATGCAGCTTGGGTCGGTGATAGAGTTTAGATTTAATTATGGAGATTCTTGGGTCAATATCCGGTACAAGGGTGAGATTGTCATCGGAGGTTTTTGGGTTCAAGATATTGTTCAGGAAGGAAAAAAGAATTTATCTTTGTTTTGCTCTTTTCTTGTTATTTCTTTTTTTTTCCCCCTTTTTTGCTCTTTTTTTTTTCTGGAAAGCTGGTTTTTATAGTCGGATTGTGTAAAAGCATCAAATCTATATGCAACACTTTAAAATACTATTTTCTTACAAGCTTCTTAGTGACTACAAGTGTCTTCAAGCGGGCTTCTCTATTAGCGACGTTGAGTGCTTTGAGCTCCAATCTCATACTTGAATTCTCTTGAGTTTTCAACACCTTCCTTTAGAGGAAGAAACCCATTAAATCCTCTTGAACCCTGAAATAACTTAAACACTTGAACTTGATTAGTACTAAATAACCTTATATGCTCTATTATCATCAAAATAAGAAATCAGTGATTGTAACCTTGTGTTGTGCGCCAACAACAACCACAAAGAGGAAAACCCTAGATCTCAGATGCAAAAGAACAATACTACCAGCAGCAATAACACACAATCCCAGAGAAAGAGCACAAATCAGATTTAACGAGGTTCGGCCTTGTTGCCTACGTCCTCGGAGCAAGAAAGAGGGGTTTCTATTGATTTGTATGAATCAATACAATGTTTACAGCAATGGAGATGAAGAGAGAGTTGCCTCTTTTCTCTACACTCTTTCTCATAAACCTTAGAAATCCATTCAGCCTTTAAATAGGCTTCAAATCAGTGTTTTCTCGAAGCAGCCCGACCCGACTGTCGATCGACCGGTCGGTCGACCGACCATATGCACCGGTTGACCGGGCCGGTCGACCGTGCCTAACTGAGAGTTAGGCACTTTTAGTCGGTCGACCGGGCGGTCGACCGCTCTCCTTCTGCGGTCGACCGGACCGATCGACCGCTACTCCTTCTGTGCATGTTGTGCACGTCCGTGCACGACGGTCGACCGGTCGGTCGACTGTTCTGCTGCTTCTGCCGACGGTCGACCGGGCCGGTCGACTGTGCGCCTGCTGTTGCGGCTGTTTCCTTTCTACGGTCGACCGGACGGTCGACTGTGATGCCGTTTCTGCTGCTGCTGCTGAATTGCTGGATCTGAGCCGAACTTCCTCGACTTCCTCCCTCTTCCTACAATTCTCCACCTCGGTGAAGATTTCTCCAAATCTGAGCCGATCTCCAACATACCCCAGTCTATCACCTGGCGAAATCGACACACGATCTCGGCGAAATCGACACACGATCTCGGCTTGCACGCACCGGACGAAATCGACACACGATCTCGGCTTGGAATCTGTAGCTCAGCTATCCACTGGAATGCACCGCACATGCCTTCCCTACACTTCACCTTAGGAGAACTTCTATACATGCCGATCACCGAACGTGGCTCCTACTCCGCAACTTCACAACCTCACGAAGAACTCATCATGAGCCAACACTGACTCTCCAACTGACTAGCTCTATCTAGTCTACATGTCTTCAGCTGACGGTCCAACCAAGTCTACGTTGAGCACACCGAACACCATCATCGGCTTCAGCAAGTGGATGCACACCACTCCTTATGTAAGCTCAACATCTTCTCACCAGAAGATCAATCTGTTCATCGAGATCACAACACCTCACCTCTACGTGAAGTCCAACTCTTCACCTCTACGTGAAGTCCAATCGACCATAATACTCCACCTCTACGTGAAGCCTCTCCACCTCTACGTGAAGCTCCAATCGGCCACAACTCTTCACCTCTACGTGAAGTTCCAAACAGCTTCTCGAGAACCCAAACAGCTTCATACGGGTTGCATCACCAAATGGCTGCGCCTTTATGGCTGCCTACGTACCTTGCCCAAGGGATCAAGCCAACCGTAGTTCATTGAAATGAGCTCCATCAAGCTCAAACACTTGTACCTGGATCTGCAGCAGTGAACCTATCTGACTGAATCATATGAACCTCCTCACGACCATCATGGAGAACAACGGCCTTCAACTTGAGCTTGTCGCGATCACAAGCTTGAGATTCATGCTTCTTTACCCACAAGCATGGTTTTACCTTGGTTCCAATGGCTGCAAATAACTCGACATCCTCAGCAATGTCTTCAACCTGTTCAACATCAACCTTGGTTACATGATCTCCACCCGGTGTCACATCCGGTGAAGTCTTCTCAAATGCCGAACCAACTGGAGATGGTGGAGTAGCATCAACCTCCACCCGCTGCAATACTTCCTTGGTCTCCATCCTCTCCACCTGCTGAGAGACGGTGGACTTCAACACTGAAGTTTCTCCAAATGTGACATGAATACTCAACACGATCTTCTTGTTTTTGGGGTCCCATAACCTATAGCTATTCCTTTTGACACCCAAAAACAGAAACTTCTTTGCTCGCGGATTCACTTTGCCATTCTTGGCACTGAAGTAGGTCGGACTTCCAAACTTTCGCAGCAAACCATGATCTTGAGCAGCTTTTTCAGACCAAATTTCTAATGGAGCTTTACCTCCTATCGCAGTCGATCTATTCATGAGATGGCTAGCATACATACTCGCCTCAGCCCAAAACGATTTGTCTAATCCTGCATTAGACAACAATCACCGAACCTTCTCCAGCAAGGAACGGTTTACTTCCTTAGCCACCCCTTGTATACCTGTTGTGAAGTGAGTAGCAATACCAGTGTTCTGGCCAAATCGTAGGAATTGATTCATGTCTCTTTCAATATTACCAATCTACAACTCTTTGATCTTTCTACCAATCTGCTTCTCCATTCTCTCTCTACTTCACCAACATTTCTAGGGCTTCATTCCTTTGTCTCAATGGATATATCCAATAATGTCTAGATAAACTGTCAACAAAAGAGACAAAATACCTGTGACCTCCAAGCGATGCAGTCTTAGCAGGTCCCAAATGCCTACGTGAACACAATCAAGAAGACCTTCTAAGCGGTGAGTACTGGTGCTGAATTTCACCTTCTTCTTGTCCAGAACGCTGTGTTCACCTTCCAACTTGCAGGTAGCAGCACCTTCCAACGATCCCTTCTTTGTAGGAACTTGCAAAGACCTTTCATCTCCATGTCCGACCTTCTCCTGCCAGACCTCCGTGCAAACATTATCTGAAGAACTAGAAGTCTCCACCTGATCTGTAATCGTACTACCCTTCAAGTAGTAGCGATTGTCCGGCAGACGCCCTTCATTACCACTATCGAGCCTTTGATCATCCTGAGAACACCATCTCGAACAGATATCACCAGACCCGATGCTTCCAAAGCACCAACAGAGATTAGGTTTCTCTTCAATTGAGGTACATACCTCACTTCCTTCAGTTCCCTTACCATCCCATCAAACATTTTTATTTGGATTGTACCTACACCCTCCATGATACATGGATGATCATCGGCCATAACGACTGAACACCCCTCTAGCTTCTCAAAGCTAGAAAACCAATCCCGATAGGGCATACATGGTATGTAGCACCAGTATCCAAAATTCACTCATTATCTCCTGAGTAGCCAACGATGGGAGTAGTGACTGAGAATGAAAAAATCGACGAGTCTAAGTCTGATCCACCTGCCTGTGAGTTACTGCTCTGAGTACTAACTACCTTTGCAAGATTTGCCTCAATCTTCGACTCCTTCTTCTTCCCTTTGAACTTTGGACAGTCCACTTTCCAGTGCCCTAATTCTTTGCAGAAGGCACACTGGTTCTTCTTCAGATCCCTATAACCCGGCTTAGACTTTGATCTCCCTCTATCATCTTTGCCCTTCCTAGATGAACCCCTGCCTCTTACTGCTAGTGCCTCTGCTGATGAGCTTGACTGAGAAGGCTGTCTCTCCTTTCTCCTCGTCTCATAATTTGCCAAAGCAGATGACACTTCATGATAGTCCAGAGTCTGTCTACCATTTATGAAGGTTAAGGTGAATGTCTCATACTCTTCCGCCGGGAGAGAATTCAAGATGATTACTGCCTTGTCTTCCTCATCTATCTTGACATCCACATTGACCAAATCTGTAAGAAGCTTCGTGTACCGATTTAGATGTTCATTCACGGAGCATCCTTTCTTCATCTGAAACCCGTACAGCTTGCTCTTCAGCTGCAATTGCGATTCTATACTCTTGGTCAGATATTTCCTTTCAAGGATCTTCCACAACTGCTTCGCAGATGTCTCGTATAACACAAGATATTTGATATCTTGTATTAGACACGATCTAATCAAGCCACACGTAGATCGGTTCATCTTCTCCCACTCTTCTTTAGTGGTTGTGCTTCGCTTTTTCTCCAGAAGTAGAGTATCCTCGAGGTTCGATGCATTTAGGGCATCCATCACCTCGCACCTCCACATCCCAAAATTGTTAGTGCCGTTAAACTTCACCACGTCAATTCTCAGATGAGGATTCATGGTCCTCACTGATGTACTTTCTTCTGCCATTTATCTAACTGGATCCTCTATGTATGCGGAAACTAAACGGAGATAGATACACAACTTTGATAAAAATCAGATTTTTACCTTCTCACGAAACCCTAGAATGAGTTTCTGTCCAGATCTACTCCACCAATAATTCCTTGAGCACTCCTTGCGTTGTTCTGAGATCGACACACGATCCCACGAACAAGACCACTGTAACGCCCCGATTCCACGGATACGGGGACGTCACTGCAACGTATATACGTAAGTCAGAGGTACCTTCCCGTATATACGCTAAGCATCAGTACAGACAAGAATCAGAGTACGGAAGCAAATGGTGCATTATACATTCCAACACATATATATACAATTACAGAGTTATCACCAGAAGTGATCACAATATTACATGAATATCATATCACTAGTATGCGCAAATGCGAGAATACAAAGGATATACATATATGAACGGCATAAAAGGGCGCTCACATACAAGTGTACAAGGAAAAGTACAAGTATGAATAAAAAAGGGCGCTCACGAGTTTGCTAAGGGAAAACTCGAGAGGCATACAGGGGGTCTGGAAGGATGGAGCTCTGAAAGGTCGGCTGGAGGTCCACGCCACCGCTGCGCTACTCTGAGCAGCAAAGGGGGAAATCCACACGCTCCGGGCTCCAGGACCTGGACATGAGAATCCAGGGGAGTCAGTGAAACTCCCCAGGCGAGTAGGATGCAAAAGCCAGGTGGCGAGCCAAGGGTGAGTACAAGAGTCAAGTACAGAAGACAGGAGGGTTAGAACACAAATGAAGTATATATAAGAACGGGTATAACGTAACAATCGTAAAACAGGAAATCCGAAGTAAAATTGATCACAAACAAGATTGATTGTATACGCTTAGGTTACGGTCTCATGAGACTAGTACATCGAAGGAATAATCCAAACAAGGAAACCCTCATCTATATACTTTTATCTCATGCCACCGAATATCCAAGCGTATAGAATCAGAGTTGCAAATCATGTGAAAGTCAAACGGGAATACAAAACGGGAATCACGACATGCATAGCAGATGTAACAGGAATCAATAACTGGAATCTATTATTATTATTATTACTTGTCTGACCCATATATCTAGGTATGTGACCTGGTGTACGGCCAACCCACATACATCCATATATAAGCAAGCCAAGGGTTGTTAACGGAAGTAGATGGAGAACTGACAGAGCTTCTTATAGTGGTACATACACCTGGGACCAGTTTAATGGTCCAAAGGTTCCCATACACCTGGGACCGGTTTGGAGGCCCAAAGTCCCCCTAACAGTAAACATGTGGGCCCTTAGTCCCACTAAAACTTTCCGCCGCATATATCATATTCCATCACTATAAGCAAGGTATCATTCCGGCATCCATCACTTCCTCCCATACCCATACAAGTTGTCCTTTTTATAGCTTATGAACATAATTATCAGATTTCGGGAATGAGCAATATCATAACAGGGATACATAACAGTGATCAGTACATAACAGTAATCAGGTACCACATTCCCTTTATCGTGATAATTATAAGGATCGGTATATCATGCTTGGTGTCAAGAGATAGCATGATAAATGGTGATGTATATCAAGTAACATGCATAACAATGGATTGATAATAAGTCTGGGTAAGTCATGACATAACAAGATGGTCTTGCCAGATAGTGGCATGTCAGGTGGTCAGGTGATAACATACTGGAAGTTAGGTGATATACATGTGTTAAAAGGAAGCATGCAACTGACAGGTCTGAAATAATAGCAAGTAGTAACATGGAAGTGACTCCAAGTCCAACGACCACGAAGGGTCGGCCACGCATGGTATATGATGAAGAAACAAGCATATCATAAGCATGGTACAAGTACAAGATGAAGCTACCATAATATAAGCAATTGTAGTGCAATATATGAATATGGAAATAAGAAGCGAAATACTTATCGATCCGACAAAACAGGAAACTCAAATAGAGAAGAGCGAGACTACTCGCATACAAGAAAGTAGCGAGTGAGAATACTCGCCTAAACTCCAAAATACCGAAAGAGCCGTAATCCACGGAAGCTTGGGATGCGCCACAAAACCTGATATAAATATGTAGAGAGAAGAGGAGAGAGAAAAAGAGAAGGTAAGATGATGTTTGTCAAATGACAAGTCAAGTGACACCAACATATGATATAAGTCTAGAGGATAAGGTTCATATTCAAGAAAGGAATCAACTATGACAGACAGGCAAAGTTAGTCGACTAGGATGGAAGAGTAGTCGACTAATAGTGGAGTTAGTCGACTAACAGTAGGGTCTGGTCGACTAAAACTGTGTAACAGAGAGTTGGGTTTGGTTTCAGGGAATAGTTAGTCGACTGGAGTAAAATAGGTAGTCGACTAACAGATACTCTAAGTCGACTAATAGTATGGTCAAGTCGACTAGAACTGAGATACAGAAAGTTGGGGTTTCTGATTCAGGAAGAGTTAGTCGACTAGGGTCAAAAGTGTAGTCGACTAAGGTCTCAAGTCGACTAGGAACTAAGGTAAGTCGACTAAAACTGTGTAATCAGAAAGGTTACGTTCAACTAAGGGTTTCTAGTCGACTAGTCTATAGGTCAAGTCGACTAATCGACTGGAAACAGCAACCAGAACAGATTTTCTAGGGTTTGGTTTGATGGCTAAATAATCATGGATTTGAAGACACAATTGAACATGATAGATAAACTTAAGTATACTAAGAATTAATCAAGCCTTGGTGATGAAAATTACTTACCAAAAGGAGTGGTTGATGATGGAAAGAGAGTGGAGATGTTGGTGGAGTTGATGAAGTTGTTGGAGTTGATGAAGAAGAAGATGGGGCTTTGGAGTTGTAGATGACTTGTGGTGGTGGTTCCTATGGTGATGAAGGAGGAGGAAGATGACCTTGGTGATCTCTTGGGAGTTGGTGGTTGTTGTTGTGGTGATGGAGATGAAGAGGAGTTGAAGGAGGTTAGGGTTTTGGTGGAGAAGAGATGGTGGAGAGAAGAAAGGAAAAAATGAAATAGAAATGTAAAGGAAAAGCATTTATATGTTTTGGGTTTTATGAAGGAGATGCAAATCCAATGGAAGTGAGGGGGTTTGTGTAAAAAGAAGGGGAGGTGAGGTGTCTCTCAAGTGGACACTTGGCCGGCCATGAGAGAGGGTGAGGTGGAGTGATAATAATGAGGAAGTAGGTGGGAGTTGGTGGAGTTTATGGAATTTTGGAAAATTGGGGAAATTGGAAAAGCTTTAGCTTGTGGAGGAAGGAAGAGAATTAAAGGAAAAGGAAAAAGGAAAAGAAATTATAATGAGAAGATATTTTCTCGGGAGAGAAGACGAAAATAATGGAAGTGGCGGATTCTCGGGATTAAGTCGTGGATGCGGAAATCTTTCGGGAAAATACCGGAATCGTCCGAAATTCAAGTATCTCGGAACGACCCAAAATAATTATCAAAAATTAAGAATATTATATTAAGTATCATAGTGAAATCCGTTTTAAGAAATACTTTATAGTTTTAAAACTAAAAATCCCGGAATCAGTTAACTACCGACTCCGTCGGATTTTCATAAATTCATAAAATCCTCAGAAAAAGTATGTAGATAGAAAATATGATTCTAAGGAATAAAGCCTAAAGGACCATCATGAAATTCCAAACTGTTTGAGAATTAAAAATCCAGGAATCGGTCAGCGGCACTGGACGACACCGGTTTTGAAGACTTTCATTTTAATTCCAGAAAAAATCTAGAAAATCATAGAAAAATATATAATATTGGAAAATGATATTTAAAACTAAAATCGGTCAATTCTAATTATCAGAATGTCTAAATCGAGTAATACTCTAGGATCGGGCCTTCGGTTCAGACTAGGGCTGACTCCGAATCCACGAATCCAAATCCAAGACAAAACAGTCATATAAGGAATTCATAATACAAAAATAAATACAGGAAACAAATCGAAAAATACGATCAAAAAATCTGAATACGCAACTAAGTACGTATTCCGGGAACAGGGTATTACAATCCACCCACCTTACAAAAAATTGCGTCCTCGCAATTTCGTTAAGGGGTAAATTGAATACAAAGGGGACAGCGGTGGAATTTATACCAATTAAGATATGAAGCACTAGAGGTAGGGCTCTCAAGCTGGCTGAATAATAATCATACTCTGCACTGCCGGCTGATGATGTCGTGGCTGTGTAATAAATCTTTAGAATAATGCTGAATAATACTGATGATGTCGTGGCTGTGTAATAAATGAGCCAGAATACCGAAGATAAAGAAAACCCTGATAGTCCTGAGCAACATAATAAAGAAGACCGATAATTAAGAATCCCGATTGCTGTCTTCTGAAAGATAGCCAGATCAAGACCGATCTGGAGAATACCAAGCTTCATAGAATTGGCCGAAGAGATCATATAATAGCTTCATTCTGAACCAGCCACTACCTTTCTAGTCTAGTCATATCTTAAAATAGTATAAGGCTTCATAAAACCAAAACAGGGAAAGGATAGGAGGAATTAAGAATCAAAGAAAAGATAGTCAAGAAATAGATAACTCTGCACTTGTAGTTGGAATGTATAACCAAGACTCATGTATTCCAGTTGCAAATTTCTTTACCATTAATTTGCCCTCTGGACGTACTGAGGAAGTTAGAGCCTAAGCTCTGATACCAACCTGTAACGCCCCGATTCCACGGATACGGGGACGTCACTGCAACGTATATACGTAAGTCAGAGGTACCTTCCCGTATATACGCTAAGCATCAGTACAGACAAGAATCAGAGTACGGAAGCAAATGGTGCATTATACATTCCAACACATATATATACAATTACAGAGTTATCACCAGAAGTGATCACAATATTACATGAATATCATATCACTAGTATGCGCAAATGCGAGAATACAAAGGATATACATATATGAACGGCATAAAAGGGCGCTCACATACAAGTGTACAAGGAAAAGTACAAGTATGAATAAAAAAGGGCGCTCACGAGTTTGCTAAGGGAAAACTCGAGAGGCATACAGGGGGTCTGGAAGGATGGAGCTCTGAAAGGTCGGCTGGAGGTCCACGCCACCGCTGCGCTACTCTGAGCAGCAAGGGGGAAATCCACACGCTCCGGGCTCCAGGACCTGGACATGAGAATCCAGGGGAGTCAGTGAAACTCCCCAGGCGAGTAGGATGCAAAAGCCAGGTGGCGAGCCAAGGGTGAGTACAAGAGTCAAGTACAGAAGACAAGAGGGTTAGAACACAAATGAAGTATATATAAGAACGGGTATAACGTAACAATCGTAAAACAGGAAATCCGAAGTAAAATTGATCACAAGCAAGATTGATTGTATACGCTTAGGTTACGGTCTCATGAGACTAGTACATCGAAGGAATAATCCAAACAAGGAAACCCTCATCTATATACTTTTATCTCATGCCACCGAATATCCAAGCGTATAGAATCAGAGTTGCAAATCATGTGAAAGTCAAACGGGAATACAAAACGGGAATCACGACATGCATAGCAGATGTAACAGGAATCAATAACTGGAATCTATTATTATTATTATTACTTGTCTGACCCATATATCTAGGTATGTGACCTGGTGTACGGCCAACCCACATACATCCATATATAAGCAAGCCAAGGGTTGTTAACGGAAGTAGATGGAGAACTGACAGAGCTTCTTATAGTGGTACATACACCTGGGACCAGTTTAATGGTCCAAAGGTTCCCATACACCTGGGACCGGTTTGGAGGCCCAAAGTCCCCCTAACAGTAAACATGTGGGCCCTTAGTCCCACTAAAACTTTCCGCCGCATATATCATATTCCATCACTATAAGCAAGGTATCATTCCGGCATCCATCACTTCCTCCCATACCCATACAAGTTGTCCTTTTTATAGCTTATGAACATAATTATCAGATTTCGGGATGAGTAATATCATAACAGGGATACATAACAGTGATCAGTACATAACAGTAATCAGGTACACATTCCCTTTATCGTGATGATTATAAGGATCGGTATATCATGCTTGGTGTCAAGAGATAGCATGATAAATGGTGATGTATATCAAGTAACATGCATAACAATGGATTGATAATAAGTCTGGGTAAGTCATGACATAACAAGATGGTCTTGCCAGATAGTGGCATGTCAGGTGGTCAGGTGATAACATACTGGAAGTTAGGTGATATACATGTGTTAAAAGGAAGCATGCAACTGACAGGTCTGAAATAATAGCAAGTAGTAACATGGAAGTGACTCCAAGTCCAACGACCACGAAGGGTCGGCCACGCATGGTATATGATGAAGAAACAAGCATATCATAAGCATGGTACAAGTACAAGATGAAGCTACCATAATATAAGCAATTGTAGTGCAATATATGAATATGGAAATAAGAAGCGAAATACTTATCGATCCGACAAAACAGGAAACTCAAAGAGAAGAGCGAGACTACTCGCATACAAGAAAGTAGCGAGTGAGAATACTCGCCTAAACTCCAAAATACCGAAAGAGCCGTAATCCACGGAAGCTTGGGATGCGCCACAAAACCTGATATAAATATGTAGAGAGAAGAGGAGAGAGAAAAAGAGAAGGTAAGATGATGTTTGTCAAATGACAAGTCAAGTGACACCAACATATGATATAAGTCTAGAGGATAAGGTTCATATTCAAGAAAGGAATCAACTATGACAGACAGGCAAAGTTAGTCGACTAGGATGGAAGAGTAGTCGACTAATAGTGGAGTTAGTCGACTAACAGTAGGGTCTGGTCGACTAAAACTGTGTAACAGAGAGTTGGGTTTGGTTTCAGGGAATAGTTAGTCGACTGGAGTAAAATAGGTAGTCGACTAACAGATACTCTAAGTCGACTAATAGTATGGTCAAGTCGACTAGAACTGAGATACAGAAAGTTGGGGTTTCTGATTCAGGAAGAGTTAGTCGACTAGGGTCAAAAGTGTAGTCGACTAAGGGTCTCAAGTCGACTAGGAACTAAGGTAAGTCGACTAAAACTGTGTAATCAGAAAGGTTACGTTTCAACTAAGGGTTTCTAGTCGACTAGTCTATAGGTCAAGTCGACTAATCGACTGGAAACAGCAACCAGAACAGATTTTCTAGGGTTTGGTTTGATGGCTAAATAATCATGGATTTGAAGACACAATTGAACATGATAGATAAACTTAAGTATACTAAGAATTAATCAAGCCTTGGTGATGAAAATTACTTACCAAAAGGAGTGGTTGATGATGGAAAAGAGAGTGGAGATGTTGGTGGAGTTGATGAAGTTGTTGGAGTTGATGAA